>WHPZ01574646.1:0-16566 GCA_016617965.1 Macrosiphum rosae | reverse complement strand
TAATCGAATCGGGAATAGCAAATGAGAGACTATAATATAATAGTGGGGAAATACAAAAACAGTAAACGGAAATCAAATTATTTAAAATCACAAAACAGACATTAAAATAAAGAAAGACATCGATTGTATGTAAAATAATTGTAATATAGGCAGCATATTTGTTTTTATTTCTTGCCATGTTTTAAAGTATAAAATCTAGGTAAATAAAAATTTTTTTAAGTTAAATTTGAATTTAAAAAAAACCGTGACGTGACACGTCGTGTTGTAAATTGAAGAAGTAACTATTAAGCTCATAATATATATAGAACATAGGTAGGTACAATTTTATTTATACCTCTGAAATTTGTAATTCTTAACTTCCTTGTAAGTTACAAAAAAAGTTACCGTGGTTACGTTTTGTTACAAAATGGTGAAAAGATCTTGTAAATGTTTCGTATAAAAATTCAGAATAATATGGGAGACGTGACGTAGAACGTGACCTAAAAAAAAAAACCACAAATGCGCCGCTGGCGTCTGAAACTTTATAGTTAGATACTTAGGTGCCTATAATATGAAACATAACACAAAATGGAACATTGGAAACCAGGCCTTAGGGCTTATATGTACATTACCCCTGCATACGTTAATGGTCAATGATTTGAACCTGTGAACGGTCGAGCTTACCGCGGTTGCCGACGTACAGCGTAGAGGACCACGGGCTTATAGACCCTCAATATGGAACTCACGGGCCGATGCGTACAGTATCTTAGTAGCTAGTTTCTGGAATATTCACCTGCGAAATCCGGTGAGGTCTTAAACCCGAACGGACCAGGTATAATAGGTCGTGGTAAGTACGTTGTTACAGTGGTATACTCGAGTTGAATTAATAACCGCTATAATATCGGTCGGTCGGTCCTATGAAACCTTTAATCGGTCTACGGTAGTCGCTGCTGGTTTCCCAATCGGTGTCCACTCTGTCCGATTCTCGATCCAGTCGTTTTATGGTTTTTTTTTTTTTAAGGGCACTGGTGCGTTTTTAGTACAAAAACATGTCTTACGGTAAAAGTTCTCACGCCCCTCGAGTAGAATAGTTGGATTTCGTGTTTTTTATTTAAAACGAGAGAAAAGTTTTGGAGGACGGATCAAAGCCCGATTTTCAAAATTATAATTATAAAAGTTAAAATATGCATTTGAAGAATGCAAAAATTTGTTATTTTTCTAGCACCATTTGAGTAAAATTAAACTTCGGGCTCAGATCCGACCCGAAAAAAGTTGTTATCTTTCAGATAATAAAAAAAATTATCACAATTCGACGAATCAATGAGGCGTGTGAGTTTTTCCTGTAAAGTCATATTTTCTGTTGGTATAAAATACCGTGTCAACCCCATCCCCCCCCCTAAATAGGTTTCGGACAGTGTAGATTAGCGAAAAATAATTTTAATTAAGATAGCAACTAAATTAAAAAATATAATTTTCAAAATGTATGGAATTGTGGAAAATTGTAAAATCCGGCACCGACACCTTCAACTATTATCTATTTCCACAAATGCGTATAATATATTAATATTATTTAATAGTTTTCTGCAGTGCGACGAAATGTTGTCAGACGCTTATCTATATAATCAGCCATTATCGATGCGTCGTTTACAAGCATATGCATTATATTATATTATTTAGGTAGAGTATATACAAATTGCGTATGACGAAATGAGTCTAAATAACCTCCGGGCTGGGACTATGACACGTTACCGAAAATTATGCGCCAGACAGCACGTCAAAGTGGGACGAACAAAGTGTCAAAATGTCTAAGTCACCCATCTATATATTATTAAGGTACTGCAGATTCCTTGTATAATATGATTAATCAGTATCGTATACGTGGCTCTAAAACTGTTATTTTCAAAATAAAATGTATTAAATTTACATTATTATAATTAAAGTATCATAATATAATTATAATACATTTAAGTATTTATATTATTATAGCACCTATGAACGGGATTGGAAAATCATGAGAACTTTGGTAAAATAATCACTTAACGCGCGCCTGTATATAAGACTATTTTTACTTTTTAGTACCTATACCTATACTTACCTTTTTTTCCTGTTTAACCGACAGCAGAGAAAGCTCTGTTTGAATAATACCAGCCACTAGGTACTCCTAACCTACCTATACCTATAATACTAACCAATAAGATGAAACTTGAAAGCATACAACACTACGTTTTTGAAAATATTTTTATTTTACATATTTAAAAGACGTTATCTATAAAACAAACCAACATTAAAAAAAAATTTATAGTTTTATTATTTTTTATTGTTTTCATTTTTGAGTATTTTACTTTTTTGTGTAATATAATTGCATATATTTTTAAAAACGAGTGAACCCTGTACAAAAGTTTTAGCAAATTACAAGTAACATTTTTAATATATGCACCGACGGTTGTATCTCAACCAGATAAGAAAAGTGTCTAGTACCGAAGTCTTCATTTAGTTGTGGCACTAAAATGAATTCTTGCAATAGTGTCAAATGAACCGTCAATTATTATTGTCTATTTTATTCAATAATAAAACATTTCGAAACCATATTGACCGCATATTCATAGGGGTGAAAAACCGTGCAATCTCGAGGTCTGAAATTATTTAAGTCGTGCGAAAGTATAATTTTTGTTCTCCATCACAACTGAAATATTTAAAACGTTTTACTAGGGCTCGATGTTATACAATGGTTAGGTATGGCTTTGAGTTTATAACCATTTTCAATATTTTTGACCTAGACAAAAAATGTTTATCGTCATTTAAAAAAAATTAATAATAATCAAAAATTTCGTATGCCTATAAATAGCTAAGCATATTGTATTAAAATATTTTGAACATTTTATGGTGGATAGAAAATACTAAGATAAACATTCAGTGAAAACTTCATGTCTATGGTAATTTTTTTTTGGAGTTACACCAAAAACCAAATATGATTTTGTCAAAACCGATTTTGGGTAAAAATTCCTTAATTTGTTTTTATTTTTTCGGCGTTTTTGGAAACTATTGTATTATTATTGTATATATTTTTATTTAAACTAAAGTATTATTTCGACTACCTATACTATCGTGTATAGAGCCACAAAAAATAATTTTAATAAAATACACACATCATTGTAAAATCAATGCATTCATCGCTCGGAATCTAAAAATAATTAATTATTATCAATATTATAGTTACATAATAGTAGATAGGGTGTTTAATATACAATGTTATTTTTATTAAAAATTACTATGACGTTACATGTTATATAATATTTAAAACATAATTTTATGAAATGTATAGTGAAAAACTGGTAGGACAAAAATAATAAAAATAATACGCCATCGCGGGGTAGTGACGTCAGGCCATAACAAAAACACTCCATTATTAAAAAGCTTATAATAAGTGCGTAGTAGAAAAATCGTAGTTTTTGAGTAGTAAAGTTAATTAAAAAATATCATCAGTAGATTGATCCTACAATTACTTTTACAATATTATATAACTTCCTTCGAGGTCTCGAGATGTAGAAAATACCAATGTATGTTTTCCTCATAGTAAGCCCATTTAGTAAAGTATATTTCAAAATACTTTTCAAAAAAACTTTCGAAATTCGTTGTGAGAAGTGTTGCTTAAAGAAATATTAGCACAAATATTTGGACAACAAAAAATACCTAGGTTAATTATTTGAATATAAAATAGGTACATATATATTTTAAGGGTAATCAATAAACTTCAATTTTTTTTTTTGGAAAATATTAACTATGCGTTCAAATATATAAAAACTAAGAACTATGCAATTTCTTCTAAAACATATTGACGAAATATGAAAAAAAATACAGTTCAAATTTTTTTTTTTTTTGAACTCTTCATTGTGTAGAATTAATTTTTTTATTAGCTTGATCTGCTATAAATCGAAAACATAATATTCAATGTTATGTAGGTATGCATTATGCATATAGATTAAAATATGCAACTCGCTTACAACTTCAAACCCCTGTTTACGCTGTGTAATGCAGGCGATTACCGGAATACGTGATACTGTTCTTTTTACATCACACGATTAATCAATTTTTTCCATTATATACCTAAACATTTAAAAATAAAAAAATAAAAGTTTAACCATAACATACTGCCGTGTACAATGTTTTTTTACAGACAGTCCTAACTCCAAAGTCTGTGAAAATGGAAAAGAAAAGGTATTTTTTGCAAACTTTGACGGAGCTGTTAGAATTTAAAAATGAAGTCAATATTACAGAATATAGGTAGTATATTTAAATCTTATGGGATTCATTTAGATAGTATAAGGTAAAAGTATAAGTATATAAATAGTATAGGTAAACATATTTATAAAAATAAACCAGAATAAACAATTTTGGTTGAACCCGAAAAATAGACATCGAAAAATAATTGTCTTGTATAATAATATTATTGTTTGGTTCTTAAAGGACATTTCGAAGATAATGTTCGCCTGTTAGATGAGGCGTGTTGTTCTAAAGGGTAGCGATCGTGTGGGAGTTCATAATATAACACTATATATATTATATTATGCAATACGTCAATACGATATTTCTCACAATGTTCGTCACTGACAATCTATTGCTCTCCACTGTATAAAAACTATTGACTTTGTTTTCAATAGTTCAATATAAATCATTAAAAAAATATTATTTTGTATTCGTTTAGTGTACAGGTTTTCCTTTTATGCACGCTTATAATAATAATAATATATGGACATAACGGGATTAAGGGACAAAGGAACATGATTATGATGCTCAAAAAAAGGACGATCATGTTTTAAACGGGACAAATGGTCACCTACTAAAATTTAGTACATTCAACTCAATTTGTTCTAAAAGTTTTTTTGGAAATTGCAGATATAAGTTTATACCTACGTCAAGATGTTCGTATGTTTCGTACACAGAGGGTTCTGTACATTTATCCCAACACGAAATTCACGAATACCGTCCCCACTAGTTGTTCGAGGTCAGTCAATAATTCTATACTTGGTTTCAAATTAATTTTACAATATCTATTTTGTATTTCCATAACTATAGAAAAAATACCAGTCGATGGTTAAACCATAGATATTAGTAAAACACTAATATTTCCTCGTGAAGAAATTGAGTTTACCTAATTGTACTTGGGCAATAGTGATAGACATTACAGGTATTAGGTATACTCTCTAGGTAATTAAAGAGCCCACCAGCTTCAACTAGGTAGGTACTTAACAAATTTTTAATTTTGGTATTCGACTAAAATTAAATCAATATGCATCTATTTGGCTATTTGTATCCGAAACGCTTTGTTTTGCATTTTATTTTATTTTTCAACTGTTTAATATTATTCAGGGACAAATAACGGCCAGAAACTATGCATTTAAATTGAACTTAACGAAAAATCCGGTACATTTTTTCAGATTTTGATCCTGCTAAACTGAAATAATGTGACAGGTGGTTCCTGCGTTATTTTCTTCTAATAAAACTATTCATCACTGTGAATGTGTGTTTATATATATACGGTGAAATGCATAAAAATCAGTGTTTAAATGTCCATGTCCCTATAGGTAAGTTTAAATGTAATATACTTATTTATAATTATTACGACCATTGTAGTGCAATACGGTTCAAACACAGAAAACACAAAATATAATTAATAATGTACAATACTTAAAATATAATTTTATGGTATATCTGTCTATCTTATTAGCTATTAGATACAAGTATACAATACTAAAATTATAAAATTAAGAAAATTAATATAGAAAAGTTCCTTCAATATGCACGTGGGCGCAAGTGGGTGCAGGTTGATGTATAATTGTAAAAATTAGAAAAGCAAATCCACCCAAGCATGTGAGAGAATTAAAAAAATCTCAACATTACCACATCTTTCTATAAAATTTGATCAAAATTCATTAGCATAATTAATAATTATTTGTGGAAAATATTTTAGGAATTCATATTGTTTTCCAATAGGTATATCCATAGATATTTAAAACACAGTGAAAAAGAATTTTGTTTGAAATTGGTATAGCAATAAAAGAAAATATTTATAAATGTTTATTCCTATACCTAGTAGTCTAGCTGAACCTATCCAACTAGTAACAGGTATTATTATTTATTAGTCCAACCAAGTCTGATTTTTAAAACTTTAAATGTTCAGCATACTAAAATTGATGCGATTGAATGAAAGATTAAGAGGACACCACATCCGCATAGAAAATAATATATGGTGTGGTGTACCTTGTTTCTACGTCTATTTCACAGTACTACGTTTATTATGGTTGGTCGAAATTACATTGTTCAATTATTACTTGTTATAGAGGTAAAAAGTCACGTACACTTTACGTTTACAGAACGGTATAAGTAGTATTTTAAAATTCACGATATTTTTGACATTATACGATATTATAATTACCATCTCGATTATTGTACAAATATTGTATACTATGACAACGAGAGGGCGTTATCAGTACACGATCGGCCGTATAGTCGACGAAAGAAGCTGTGCCACTGTATTTCACAGCGTGTTGTAACATAGCAATCGAATTTACGTATGACGAAACGTCGATTGTAGTTATTCCATTGTAACGATATTGATCGTGTTGTGTTCAATCGGTTATTTGCAAACTCGTACGTGTCTTACAACTAGTAAACAAAAGAGAAATCAAATTCTCGTAGAAATAGACAAAGAAATACATGTTTTTGGAAAATAATATTTTCGTGTTTTTCACTGACGGCAGATAGCGCTATTGAGCTGTACCATTTGTCTGATCGTATTGTCGACAATTAATCCATAAAATCATTTATTTAAATGCAATTATTATCGTCAACCGGCGACATGTAACACATGAAATTAATGATGGATAAGGCCGTTTTACAAAATGCGATTTTTCGAAAATCGATATTTTCGCTTCTCCGAACACGCTCAAATTTGAAACTACAATCGTCTTAGAATTGCGTTTATCTTTAAGTCACCTCAGTGATGATGAGAGTGTATCCCAAAGAAAGGATATAAAAAAAAAAATCCCAGAAATCATTGTAAAATGATTACATTGGTCGTTCCACTCCGAATCTAAAACTAGTTGTTACTTATAAATTATAATTATGATTTTAGATTTCTAGTGGGACGGTAAATGTATTGATTATACAATGATGTGTGTGTTTTTTTTTATATACTTTCGTTGGGATACGAAAAAAAAAAAATCACATCATTGGAAAATGAATACATTCGTCGTTCCACTAGGAATCTATAAATAGTTATTTTCTTTGTCTATGTTTCTTATTATTATAAATTTTAGAATCTTAGAAGATGATGGTGCGGTGTGGTGGTTGCGGGATGGGGCCCGGTAGTCACGATCGAGGATTCTTCTGTCTGGGGTAAATTGTAGTACACAACTACCTATGTAACTAAGTAGTCAGTGGTGTATGCAGACATTTTTTTCTCTGTGATATGACGTTGAAAATTAATTTTGACGAATTTAATCTAAAAATGATTTATAAAATTTATTAACAAACTTTTTTTTATTGTTTAACAATTTTTTTTTTTTTTAGATATGCCACTATAATTCATTATTAACTTGAGGACAAGTGATAATGTGGATAATGTTATTACACTTGTAATAAGGAAATTAAACATAAACCATATCTACATAAATCGTATACACCTATGTTATAAATATGTATTTTACAACATAAATACCAATCTATATCAGTGGTCTTCCACTATATTGAACTTGTACCCATTTTAATTATAATTTATGTTTTACAACTATAAAAAAAAACTGATTGATAATGTTATTATACTTATAAAAACTAACCAATTCTTAATTAATGTAGTACTAAATATTATTATTGTTATGTTAATTGTATTTGCCTGATACAACTGATGAACATAAATTTGTAATTTTTTTTTTTAATTAATAAAAATACATTTTGACCCATTTTTGAAGCTCACGCAGACCACTGATCTGCAATATTAAATAACAAACAGACTCAATAATTATGTTAACACTTATGAAATTAAAATTAAATAATGTTGAAAAAAATAGTAAACAAATTCTAAAATATTTTTATATATTGAAAAAATATACTTTAAATACAAGAATATATAAATAAATGTTATTTTAAATTAATTAAAGGTAGTATTATTGTATCACATAAGGAACGGAATATTGATTGCAAATTAAATATATATAGGTACACAATATGTTTTAATAGTAGTATCTATACAATTCTTTAGCTATAATTACCTAAGCTGTACAAATTTGGTGTTTATTATTAGGCTATAAGTGGATTTGTTGGAATATGCTTTTGGTTAATGTGGTACCAGCGAGTTCCCTATTGCCTTGAATAGCATACTGTACTTTTTCACGTATTTCTGACCTACTTAAATCACCTCTTAAACTTAATAATCTAGTCATTTGGTCTTCGGTTATATCTGGGTACATTTTTACAAGTGTGTGTAAATCCAACGATAGTATTTCAGAATCTTCACTTTTTAATACTTCAGATAACTTGACAACAGCATCAAAAGGAGAATCTTTATCACGTGTTACTAAAGGTGCCACACGCATAAAAAATGATTTCAATTGGTCCACTTCATTTGTCATTTTATCGGCTGCTGATCGACGTTCTTCATATGTCTTGAAATTTAATTTCTTCTGCAGAATAGCCATTATGTATCGTCTCACTATTATATCCTCAGCTTCTAATATTATATACTCTAAATTCTTGGGCTTTAAATGAGTATAATCTTGAAAATAATCTTCTAATGTCACACAAATAGTTTCAATAGATATAAAGCTGGTAAGCCATTTAGTAGTTATCAAATCTTGAAAATGAATGTCAAGATCAATCAAAGCTTCTTCTAAAAGAAATTGTGCTGCTTCGTCTCTGAGATTTTGGAACGTCTTTATTAATTTTTCGTAGGCAGTACTTGACTGATCTTTAAAATCACTACTCCAATAGTGTTGCTTCATTTCTAATGCTAATTCAATAAATTGCAAGCAATTGTTGAGCACAGTAATTATGCAGTGTGTAAAAAATGGTACTTTGCTTCTGTCCTCAAAATGCTTTTTCTTGAACTCTATAACAGCATCTTTGTAAGACAGACCGTACAGACTGACACTATCTACACTTAATAATAATGCTTTGTGTGTTAAGTGCTGACTTATAGTTTTTGTGACTTGCAAATTTTGATCAATCATCTGAAATATAATAACTGGAGCAGCCGTATGAAAACATCCATCTGGACCAACCTCGGGTGAAGCACCTGCATACCAATCATTTTTTTCAGTATCCAATGTTTTTAACATCCATTCTTTGTAATTTGCTTTTATGTATTCTAAATATTTTGATTGTAAATCAAAAACAATTGATGATTTTAATAATGGACCAACTTTACCAATGTCTATATTCAATTCAGGATGTAACATTAACTCTGTGCCAGAGTATGTGTTAGTCACCCATGAAATAATTGTTACATATTCATTGCCTTCTAGTCCATTTGATATTATGTCATTTAAATTTGCTGAAAGACTGGAATGATACATATTAACAAATTTATCAAAAATATCATAGAGTGGAGGAAAACATGGCACACAAAGAGTTTTAACCACTCGCAAGTCTTCAAGAATCAATTGTCGACAAAGTTCCAAATATGTTACAAGCCACATTTTATTGTCAGATCGTTCATTCACTTGAGTACCTTCTATTCGCTGGTCAACTGACTTTTGAAGCACATCAAACGCCATTTCTTTCCACTTTTTTGGGCGACTGGGAGGCATAAATCCAGATTGCTTATGACGCTGCAATGCAAATATGTCAGCACGCTCTTCTCGTTCAATTATTCGCAGCACAGTAACAATTACCATAGGTTCTTTCCTAACAGTATTTAGAGTTCTGCTCAATACTAATTTAATTTGTTTTTTCAACATATTGGACATAACTTCAACGTCTTCGAAATATGCTTTGAGTAGTATTTTATCACTGGGTGCCTGATTGGGCAGTTTATGTACTTCAAATAAAAGATCATCTCTAGAGTTCTCAAGGTCTATTAAACATTGATGAGCATGTAAAAACTTTCCATCGTTTATCCACTGTTTAGTTTTTTCAATGCTTTCAGGTACGGTGAATAGGTGTTTCATATTTTCATTGGCCGTCAAGTACTGAGAATGTTGCATTTGCTTGGTGCGCACATCTTGCAACTTGTACCCAAGAGATGGTAAATTGATAAATGCATGTTTTGTTTGACTAAGGTATATCTTTACCTTACTTATATCATCCAATGCGTCTTTCAATTGTTCCATTCCGATGGTAACACCGTCTAATTGACTTTGCATAGCTGTTTTCAACATTGCCTCAGTAGAAGTTTTTTTACGTGATATCCGATTCTTTAATTGTTCAACTTTCTCCAATTGTCCTGGATTCTTAAGCGTGTTTGTAAAGTATTTTGTTGCTGCCAATTTGGCATCATTGCCCAACTGATCTATGTCCATACTCACAATTCAATTCCCCAAGTCTCTAAAACAAATAACATAAATAAAATTAATATATTTTTTTTAATCTGAATTTATTTTATGTAATAACTTGGATACATACAAAATATAGACATACATGAGTTACAATATAGGATTGAATATTGATAAGAATTATTATAATCTAATTCTAAAATATACAAACAATAGAGGTCAAATCATGAATGGTATGGTTTTAATATGAAAAATAGTCATTGCGATCATAAATAATAAAAAGTTAAAAATGTACATAAGTTGGTATTTATATCAATAACGTAAAATATATTCGTTTTACAAAATATTGTATTCATTCAGTCGTTCAATATGCTATCTACCACAAATTTTGTTGGCTTAGTATGGTATCTACAAAGATATGGAATTAATATTAGGCTTTTTACATCAAAAAATAAAATTATTTTGTTATTATGTTTGTCAGTTGTTTAGATTAAACATGCCACATGGTTTGACTATAGTTAGTTGTATTATTATATTAATTTTTATTTCCTACTCATTCAAAGTAGGTATGTTTAATATAAGAGCAATTTTGTTATCAAATTTAGAAGCAAAATTAAAATCTAAAAAACCCTATGAGGTTCACTAGATAATACTTTTACTTCTGAATTTGATATGAGGTCAATTTGCTACAATATTATTATATTAATCATTGTATTGAGTTAAACAAATTATTCTGAACGTACAATTCACTATTTTATGTGTTTACAAAACGGAGACAGTGTATGCGGGTGTAACGTCCTCTTAACTAATAAAAAAAGAACACTGGTTTTGATCCCTCCCAAGAAAGTATTCTACCGCCACTCAGATTTAGTAAATGCCTGCTATTTAAACCTCTCGTATTTTCAATGTTCTAACCATCTGTTATTAAATGTATAGTTAGTTTCATTGTTACGCTGTTAACTTTTTCCCTAAAACCAAAGATTTAAAATATATTCTATTTCGTAAACATTAATAAAAAAAATAAAAATAATAATCAGAAATATCAAATTTTATTTATAAATATAATAAATAATAACTAATAAGTACCTAATAGTGGTTATAACATTGAATGTTACCTATAGATACCTATTATAAGCAGAAAAGTTATAACTCAGTATCTTATACATATTTCAATGTTTGAATAGGTACTAATTAATCATAATAAATTAACAGTTGTATTAGGTACCTTCTTCTTATTATGTTTTTATCTATTAATAGAATTACTGCTGAAGGAATTTCATAATATTTGATATTATATGTGTAGGTAATTAATTATATTCTAATAATGAATTTGACTATAATTTAGTTGTGCTTGTGGACCATAAGGTAAAACTAGAAACGTAATATTAATTTAACTATTTTGTTGGATTTCATCATTGATTAAACTATTAAAGTATTAAAGTAATTTTGTTATTATTGCTGTATAAATTTTAAATGTTTAAAATATAAAGTAGTGGTTCAAAATTAATATGAAGCCAAGGACACCTAGCTAAAACTTAAATTGATCCGGGAACCCCTTTTTTTTGTAAATACTTAAATTTTAAATTTGAATAAATTGATTATTTACCTTTTTCACAATAATCGAGTTTCAATAGTCCTAAAATACAAAAATTTTGAACGACTACAAATTTTATAATTACATTAAAATAAAATAAATAATGAAAAATCACAACAGTACTACACAACCACAGACCCCCTAACATCAACACACGGACCACGAATTGGGAACCACCGCTATTAAGTATATTTAATACAGTATGATGTTTAGAACACTGAAAATACGAGAGATATAGGTAGGTAAGTGGCGGACATCAACTAAACCTGAATGTTGGAAGAATAATTTCTTGGCGGATGTCGAGCCATCAATTAACCAGTGCCAAAAAAGTATATACTTAATTTGATTGACAGTTATCAAATATATGTACAATTTGGCTCGAATAAAACGATTGACAGGTTGGTGAAATCATTGAATTTGTTAATAATAAATTTAAATAAATAAGTGGTACCTAAGTAGGTTCTGTAATATTAATGCAATTTTCAATAACTTCACAAATAAATCTCTCCAGTACATCAGAATCATATTGTAAAATAAAATTAATGCCTAACTAAATGCATTGATTATGAATACTATTAAGGAAATATTGTTCGTACCTCTCGATAATCTTAAAGATGTATGAATTTGCAATACGAGTTTTACTGCAAGTATTCAAAACAATTTCACAGAGTCTAAATAAAATTGAACATTATCAATGAATAACAATTACAATTAACATACATAAGAACCAAGATTAATTATAAATTTACAAAACATTATTAGGTAATTTATCTCAGTATCTCAAAATGAAAAAAAATTTGGTAAATTTAGTGATACCGTTTATCAGTGGTCTAGTGGACTGTTGGTAGTTATGGTAAAACATCAAAACTTCATATTGACAGTAGTGCGAATAAATTGTCGACCAATTTTATCATTATTATTGTAATTCTAAAATTCTACTTGTAATGAAATCGATAGTTTTACTACGACGTCTCACTACTCCCGTCTGCACTCATCAACAGAATATTATTTGGATTTGAAGGAATAGGTATAAAAAACTCACTACCCTTCGTTTGAAAAACCTTATGGATAAATGGAATATGGATCAATCGGTAGTTATAATAGTCGTGTGTCGTTTAGGCCTTTGTGTAATCTTATCTCATAAAAATAATACATTTATGAAGATAAGAAGTGATGATACTTAAAGATTGTGCTTACTGTTTAGCAACTAACCAAACGATGGAATTAGTGTAATTAATGAAATTAAAATATTATATAAAAGTTCGTTTAAAAACGTCGGTGTCAATGACAATTAAAATTTAAAGCGACAACTATTGGAAAAAAGTCAAACTCACACAATCACGAAACATAGTTCACAAAGTAAACATACCTACGGTAAATTGTCCAAACATTAACATTATCTAACTACCGATGTATCATGTGTGTACAGTGTACTAATGTTTAAGTACGTCAGTAATTATTTGGCAATTAACACGTTAACGGACACTACTGCTAATGCAGTTATGCAAATTACTGTAATTCGGTAGTCACTCTGATTAGGCATAATCCATAGATTTTTATATATTTGATTTTTTTTTGCCCGAATTGTTAGTAAGTCACAATAGGACACTACCTAGATAATTTTCAATGTGGTGAAGCCACAAGAAACGCAACTGCTCTAGCCGTCATGCCATTTTACGACTTAAATCAGTACGACTGCTTTAGCAGTTACTGTCCATCAACGTGTTAATAAACTATTATAATCGCATTGGAATTTATTTGAAAATCAATATTACGTTTAATTACAGTTTTATTGATACTAAATCCTGTTTGCATCAAAATTCAAATTAGGACATTTAATTTCATCAATATGTAATACAACTGTTTTGCAATTATAAACATTGGATGTTAATTTTAACGGTGTGTTATTTCGATACAATTTAATTAGGTATACCTAATACTGGGATCAGTAAAAATGAAAAATATAATTTTATGTTTATTTTATATTTTTGTATTATTTATCGTTAGGTATTTTTAAATTTAACTTATCTTTAGAAATTAAATTCTCCGTGCAAGTATAAGGTATTATTTAATCTAATCTTGTTACAAATATTTTAGGAAAGTTCAAGATCCTAGGTATGTACTATGTAACATAATTTAACCACGCTTCTATCATATTTTTGGTTTTAAACATTTAAATATTATAACAATTTACCTGCCTCACTAACAACAATGACCAATACATTTTTATATAATATGTATCTTTTTTTTTAATGTTCTAGAACAATACATATTAATTTAAAGCAAAATGTCTTGCAACTATGCTGATGGTTTATCTCCGTATGAATATAAAGGGGAAGTTGGTATGAATGAAGTAAGTATAATAATTATTAAAAACAGTTAAATACATAACTATACGTTTTATATTTATTTTAGGTTTTTGATACTCCTGAAGTTTTGAAACAAAAGATTTTGCTTCTTGCCGAGTGGATCAAAGATTCAAAATATACAGTTTTTCATACAGGTGCTGGTATAAGTACATCAGCGGGAATACCAGATTTTCGGTAAATGTGTATAATGAATTATTGTATTAATAATAATGAGTTTAAGTGTAAATTAAAACAATATTTTAAGTATTTTAATTCTTTCAAAAATAAAATTTTAGTGTTTTTCAAGCATTAAGATTTTGTAAAGCAAACAATTTATTATTTACTCAAAATAAAATACAAGACAGTCTACTATCCTAATATTTAAGATTTTAATTTTAGGTACTAAAATAACCTTAGTAAGATAATCTTTATCAATATTGGATATTTGTAAATTTGTATACCTATATTTAATATGTTTTATTTATTATATTTTTAATTTTTTTTAATTTATCATTTGAATAGTAATTGTATATTATACCTACTCTTAACATTAAATCATTAAATTTTAACAGAAATATTTTAGTTCTCAATCATTATATAACAACTTTTGTATCAATAAAAATTAAATTTAAGATCTTAAATACCTAATAATATATCTTTAAAGGACACCATGTCCGTTTTTTACGAAATGTATCGCTCTATGTAAAGGTACTATGTTTATGACCCTATGTCCAGTTATCATTAATAACGGAAATAAGACTATGGAAAATAAAACCATGTCCACTTTTTTGAAAGGTAAAGAACACCATTTGGACCTATCTTCTGTACAATTACTATTTTGTGAGATGGTGTCGTTTACCTTATATTATGTATATTTAGTGTAAACTTATATTTTACAAAATAAAAAAAATTTAAACCTAACCTGCTAAATCAATATTTATATTTTTAAAGACTCCTTAGAGAATTTAAATCAATATTGTTTATTTATTATAGAGGACCAAAAGGAGTATGGACTTTAGAAAAAGAAGGAAAGAAACCAGAAGTTAATTTAGATTTCAATGATGCTAAACCAACAGTTACACATATGGCAATCAAAAGCTTGATTAAAAAAGGTCTAATTCTTGAATTATCTATTGTGTACTGTCTAGTAACAATCTTATTTTGAAATAATTACCTATGAAATTTTTATCTTATATAATATGTAATTCATATATTATATAAACAAACTGATACTCCGTTAATAATTTTTGATTGTTATTACGCTCATTGATCATAGCACTCATTTCATGTATGTTGTTGCCAGTGGCAGTTTTGGGGTGAGGTCTTTACAAAGGTTGAATTACATAATATATAATATATAAAAATAAAGTAAATCTTGAATTATATTCGTATATTTTAAATTTAAATATTTAATGTATACCTATATAGACATTGGATTCTTTAGATAAACAGAAAATTGAAATATTCATTTTTTTTGTTCTGCACATTGAGAATGTATGCGCATTGCTGTAAGGTTATAAATTATAAGTTATTATACTCATTGCCGTTAAATACTGCGCCCGGAATTTTGAGAACCACCTTTACACATTTTTTCAATTATTTATGTGTAATATGGTTATTTTTTAATATCTAAGTGTTTTTATGATTTTAAATATCCACAATTACTTAAATGCAATGCAAATCAGCATATGTACTCTGTGAACTATGTCTTCAATAATTATTAACCAGTGAATATAAACTTTTAATACAATCAATGAAATTTAATGAGTATAAGTATCGGAGATCCGAATTAATTGTATTGTTATTTTTCTTTAAGGAAGTGCAGTCATTATAATTATTTTTTCTCTTATATTGCAATGAATTTATGTTCTATTTTTTTAGTTATTTTTCTTATTAAAACAAATTTTAGGTTTGCATTCTAAAGCATATTTTGTTGTTTATTGATTACTTTTGCACATTTTTCTCATTTTTAAGATGATTTTTCTTGTTTTTTTTTTTTGAGAATATTAGTGTCATAGTCAACTTTATTTAAACCTGAAAATCCAGACTCCAATAAAAAAACAAAAACAAATACAAAATATCACAAATATATATCATCAAATATAATAATGAACAATAAATAATAATAACTTTTTATTAATACCAATATATTTATTAT
>WHPZ01574641.1:0-22934 GCA_016617965.1 Macrosiphum rosae | reverse complement strand
GCAATTGGTAAACTCCCGTGGTATCACCGGTATCGAGAGTGACACAAAATAAAACCTTCTATACACCTTCTATACACCTTACCTTCGTACGCTCTAAGCTAATGATTGTCTCTAGAATAAATTCAGATTAGCACTGTTAACCTTTGAGGCACTATGGTATGCGTTTTCCGATTCTACGTCCGTTTCCTAAATTGGAATGACTATTAGGACTCCACAACCAGAGCACTGTTCAGTTTGTAATAAACCTCATTGACTATAGGTATGTGTGTCTGAGCACTGTTCCAATATTAAAGGTAAGAACGATGAAGACTTTGAAATAATATTGAACTCGGGTTTTCAGGTCGGAAACACTTTTATTAAATTATAAAAACAAACATAAATAATTCACTTATTTAAAAAATACTTAGCCCATACTACGACTGTCTCTTCACACGTACAATCATCGTACTTACGTCCCCACCGAATCACTCAGCAACAACGTGACTGCCCGTGCCTGCGCGTACGACGGTATTTTATAGAAAATATTATTGTCGCCTCAGCACATCTTGCTTCACTGGCCTGACCTATGTCAATAATTTACAATTTAAAATATTCCCCCCTATACTACATACATATTAAATAATATTATTTTGACGACTGTCAACAATATACGACATATCTGTTCCGACTAGTTAACATATCGACTGTTCGGTTGGTCTCTGTGTTTACTATCTGGACGGCTTTGGCGATATATCGATCGTTTTTCGGGTTACGGCTATGTGGAGGGTACTGTTGTATTTGTCATGACTTCTCCTATCTATGTCTGTACTTGCAGTGTTCTTGTGGTGTAAGGGGACTTGGAATTTCTCCCTAAGCCTATAATACTGCGTGTTTCATTAATACTGTGCTGTGATTGGTTATTATAGATACATAATAATGCTACGGGTTGTTGGCTCTGTTAAGGATTATCCCATTACAATAGTTGTCCAAATTTATATCCCCACTCTTTGCTTCCATTATTTTTCGTTAAATTTTTCTTTATAATATTAAATTGTCTTACAAAACTTTTTCTTTACTCATTGTAAATTATAAACACAATATAACTGTGTCATATGATTACCGATGTCACTATGTGGGTAAGAACAGCGTTGTCTACGCTATATATTATATACTTAAAACTATTTTGTTTTAATAAATGTATGAAAACCACATCTATATCTTTCTTCATTCATTTCCCGTATTTTATCGACAGCCATGAACCCATAAACAGTGTGATTCCCGCATGTATTTTTCCGAAATTCTAAGAAATCGTATCTGCAGACGAATGAACATTAAATATATGGGGTAAATTCGTATAATCTTGTTTCAGTATTATTAAAAAGTTTGTGTTATCTCTTACTAGTTGTTTTGGTATTTTAGAATATGTTTGTGTAAAATAAAATACAGAGCTAGCATCTGAATGTCTACAAATGCTGAGTTATTATTTTATCAAAGATTGTGGATCACGTCATCAAAAATTATAATGGAATTTATTTAGGTTTTATAACTTTATCAGCACTTGTAAATATGGACAAATTAACATCTTGTAAACCATTTATTGTTATTTTTAATAAAACATATTTTTCCTGGTTAGATGTTTTAGAGTATAAATAAATATTTTACTATATCTGGCTTTAATACAATGTCTGCAAACTTTACATGGTGTACTTTTTGTAATTCAAGTAAAAATGTTTTCTCTTCTTCATCCTTCATGGCATCAATTTTGAAATTTTAATGTTTAATATAATATACCTATATGATAAAATCACTTCTAATACATTCCGGCGATAAATATAAAATTTCATACAAGCATTATTGAAAGCAGATTGATACAACTCTTATTTATTTTTTAACTCAATAGTATTTGCATTTATACATTCTTTCAATAATTTTAAACGATTTAAATTATTACTGGATAATGTGAGCCTGTTATTAATATGATGTAAATTAACTGATTCAGATTTTGGGCATAATTTATAATAAAAATTGTTGTCCTATTTTCTTCATTTTGAATGATTAACAGAAGTTAAAGAACATAAAATTGTTTAAAAAGTATCATAAGATATAAACTTATTCCATTGCGTTACATTTGATACTAGATGTTGTTTCGTCCGTAACACCAATAAAGGTTGTTACTTGTTCCACAAGGTATCCAATATAAATGTCCACGAAGTTAGCAGTATTGATTAACTATTGAATTCAAGATTTTGGTTTGACTTTCACTCTAGTTGATCGCCTAAGTTTTTGCAATGTAAGATAGTGTCGACGTATCGGTTGTTTTTTAAGGATACATTTTTAATTTATTGATTTTTACTTTGTTGTGGATAAAAATAAAAATAATACAACATAGTTGTCACTACTATACAGTAAAATCATAACTAAAATCAAACCCAGAAAAAAGTTAAAAATGTACTATAATATTGTATAAACAGAAGATAACAATATGATAACATTACAAAAGTTAAAAGTGATTATTAATTAATGATCTTATTGTGATCAACATTTTTAAAATTTTAAAACACAAAATTGGAAACAATGCACAAATATATATCCGTGTAACATATAAGGTTGTACATTATTATAATAATTTAATATTATAAACGGTTATTACATAAAATCTTATTACACGAAAAATTAAAAACATAAACAATTATAAAAATTTAAATTTGAGTTTATAAATAAAAAACAAAAAATGTAAGACTCATGGCCTAGTTGAATATTACATTGAGTGTATCATTAACATACGTACTTACACTAAATTTAAATGTATTAAACTCTAAACATAACGGCCAACGCCTTAGTCCACTAGACTATGAGTCTACAAACAATTAAATTATTATTTTGGTACTTATAAGTTGTAATAATGAATTTTTAAAATTAAACAAACTATATATTTAAATATTTTATAAACTTTGATAGAAATACCATGCTGAAAATGATTTTCCGGGGACGTCACTGGCCCTCCAAGCAGGGAAGTTGTAGATAATCATTTTGAAATCCCCCCGTAACTGTAGAAAACTGGGATGGACCCAACAAATACTACCTATTTAGGTACTCAATGATTTCGAATAAAAATAAATGAATTAACAACATCGATTTCGTCAAAACGTCTAACTACCACAAAAACACTAATTATTTAACTACTACAAAAAGTTAGAGTGATAAATATTAGGATTAATTTATAACAAAAGTTTAGTTATTATTGAAAAAAATTAAAACCGGCCACTATTTGTGACCAAGATCATAATAATTAAAAAAATTAAATATATAAACTTACTTTTAACTGAGTTAAGTTAATATTTTCTCCAAATTATTAACTTTGAACTTTTAGAAATGAATAATATTAACTTATAACCTTACGTTCACAATTTTGGCTTACCTTTCTAACTCAAGTAATTGCTGTCATTAAATTGCTCACCTTTGAACTATAATAGGTATTATTCTTAGATTATTTACGTTCGGTAGTTGATCAGCTTAATTCAATTATATATAATATATTCAATTAATATATATATATTTATTAATATTTTATGATCATTTTCAAATTCATAAAAATTAAAATAACTTATATTTATAATTATTTTTATTTGAATAGACAGCATTTGAAAATGTGATCCTATTAGACTTAGGATTCGGAGACATATAAAAACAGGAAGAATACATAGCCCATAATATGAAGATATAAATAGTGTATTAAATTAGTATTATACATTTATACTTATAATACTATATCTACATAATATTTTAGATATATTTTTGAATGATTCAGAAACTCCACCATAATAATATTATTGCTTATAAGATGACCAACGATGTTTGATATGTTTTAATAGTTATAGTTATAAATGATAAAGTTCTAAAAATGCACAATGGTTGATCTTGTTTTAAAAAAACGTTAATGTTGATACCTATAATAAAACAATTATCTACGGTTTCAAGTTTCTGTTGTTTTAAGTGTTATTTACTTGCCTGAAAATTTAAATTAATAAATCTTATGAGGTTTCTATATCATATTTTATCTTTATTTTATTAAAATACCGTAACCAAACGATTAATTAAAATCCTTTACAAGTATTCAGACTATAAAATATGTTTATAGATGAATTAATCAAAAACTTAAAACGTATTAATATTATAGTAGGATAATATGTTTATACTTTATATACCATAGAATAAAGAACTACATTTTCAAAAGTCTTATTAAAATAAGGTAAATTAAAATATTTTAAATATCATGAGAATCGATAATACAAAGTGATGTATACTTATATAAAATCCATTTTACTTATAAGTTTAATTTTGTTGGTACCTACTTCACAAAGATTATTTTGATTTAACGTTTAGTTTCATAAAGCGTAAATTAAATTTAACTTTAAGTTTATATAGCATGGCAGATTAACTGTATCTTAACACGTAAGTATCTCAAAAATATTGACGAAAAATATTTTTAAAAACGTTCTAAATGTTTAAATAAAAAAAAAAGAAGAATTTCGACTATTAAAATATTCTAGCAATAAGAATTGTGCCTAATGTTCTATACCAAGATTGAAAGTGGCAGGACTAACATTTAGATTGGTCTTTGATCTTTAATTATGTAGACAAATAAGTGCCAATAAAAAAAAGTGTGAAACCAAAAATATTAAATTTATATTTATTAGCTTATTTCTTGAAATATAAACGACAAACGGTAGCAAATATATTAAAGAAATATAATTGAGTTATGACTTAAGACAAACTAGAAGAAGAATACGTAAGGATACAATATCTAAAAGTACAAAAGTAGATAAAAGTTCTTCATGGAATAGCATGAATGAGCATGAATTAACGGGGTGGTTACAGCCGTACAAAATGGTGTGACTATTAATGATCGAGAAAGGAAACTGGCTGCAAGTCGAATAAGAATGAACTTTAAAATATCTCCAGGAAGATCTGGATTACCCAGAGACTCGTCTTAAAAGTTAATTATCAATCTATTGGCTAGCTTCAGCGCACTACGAGGAGAGAGTTTGAATTTATAGTACATCGTGGAAAAGTGAATAATTGTCAGATACAGGTGCCCTTTTAATTAAAAAATAAATAAATCTAAATAATATTTTTTTAGAAAAAGCTTCAAAATGTGTATGTCTTTGATAATAAGTGGTATTTTAAGAATAATAGAAAAACCTGACAGCATGTTTCTAAAATACTATTCTTTATAAATTTTATAATAAGTGTTTTTGTTCTAAAACCACGTTTTAATGCTTTTTCGTTTGTTTGCTTAAACATGTTTAGTGTTTATACAGTTATATTTAAGTTTTCACTATTGCTGCCATGTGCAGCTGGGTCCACATGATAATAGAGTATAACGTAATAGTTGGAATCATGTCAAATAATGTATTATATAGTTATTACTTATAACTGTATATAGACATAGGTGTAACTAGGCTTATACATTAAGGGGCTATCCAACAATTTTTTTTACACTTTTGACGTTTTTTTATGGTATTATAATTACTTTAAAACGCCTATTTGTTGAACAAAGGTTAGGTATTTTTCCATTGGTCCCCTCCCTCCTTCATACACAATTAATATATACCTACGCTATTGTGTGTATAGGTATATAATATATAATACCCCAAATTATGTGTTGGATGTACAAACCGACGACTGATCTCTGGTCGCTCTGGGCCCAGTTAAAACGAATCGGTCTAATCAACTAATTCGTATATTCTACGGCAGCGACGATAAATCGTTGCCGACCGGACACTTTGGCGTCGAATCAAATCGCGACGAGGGTGGGTATATAGGCGTGCAGTCCGGTGACCCACACTACATCCCTCTGTCGCCCCTCGTCGTATACTTATATTATACATATGTACATATATTTTGTATATATGCGTGTGTGTGCATATGTGGAAAGTAACACGCGCGAGATCGTTTAATTTATCGTGGCACCCGAATATATTATTCGAGCAATATCCACGGCGTGGAGGGGGTGTGGTAAAATCGACGGGCGTTCGAGGGAGACCGCTATGCTGTATCTACGGGTATTTTATAATAATATGTATACGCATACAGATGTACCTGCAACAGTACTCGAGAGATTGAAGTCCGGAGAGCCGGGTAGAGATGGAATGGCTTTGGGTGCCAAAAACCTATCCTAGGTTTCGTTTTCCCGGACCGTTTTTCGGCATTTTCCGAACACACCATTTGGACCCGTCGGTGTGATTTCGTACTCGGACAGAAGAATAAAAAATAAAATAAAATAAAGGCTGACGTTAAACCCAACGAGTAGATTTGGCTCCGAAGTTTTATCGATTCCTTGTGAGAATGATTACAACTAGCTCTTTGGTCGCAGTTATCATAGTACCGTAACAATCTGTTTGGACTGTTGCAATACTGCAAGAGCATATTAAACACTTCATCGGTGATCCTAATCCAGTGATTCGTATAATTTAGTTTTCGATGTAATAAAGTTATCGGCGATTATGATAATCTTCGACTATAGTGACGACTGGCGATTATTATTGTAGGTATATTACAGCATTGTACTAATATATAATAATATACTATAACAATCGGTTTCACGACAGTTGTACGAACGAGTTACAACCGACTCGTTTTGATGCAGACAAGGATAGGTAACATATAATTATTATATTTCGTGTTTTGAACTGCCCAACTAGATTTACCGTCCATAAACACACGTCATGTTTTATTTAAAAATTCATGATTAGGTAGTGAAAAATTATATTAGCATACAGTAGGTATACACGCGTATTATTTACTACAATATATGCATAAGTTTAATACATTAAATTGTATACTATTGTCGGTCACAAGTAAATTATGTATGCATAAGCTTAACTGACATAATAATAGTACGCATACCATTGTTTTTTTTATATATAATTTAACTCGGACTTGAACTGTTTAGTTTTGACATAGCGATGGAAGAGGAACGAATGTAGTTATAAAATGTTAATTATGAATGAAATTACGATAGGATTTAGTCGTATGTATTCCAAGATTATAAATCATAAACTGTGAGTTTATCATTATTAGACTTTATTAATAACTAATTAACGAATATTATCAAATTATATATTCACATGTATCATAATATATTAATTGCACATCTAACGTTTTCAACTATTTTTTTTTTTTAATTTAAGTAAAGGCCACAACATCATGGGTTATAAGACTACATTTATAAAACAGAGGTAAAAAAGGGTGAAGAAATAGTTGAAATATTTACAGTTGTTTACAATTTTTGCTTAAATGTATGGTGTGGAAAAATGTGTTGATTTATTCGGTGTTTTCTTCGCTCAAAGCTAGCCGGAGAGATGTTGGGTTGTTGAAACAACTTATTACAACTAATTTTGTTCAATGGATTTTCACATTATTTATAATATATAAAATATAATTATTGTGCTTATTCTTTAGCGTTGTAATGTTCAAGAAATCTACAAAGCTGAAATCACCATTCACCTTACGTTACTTATAAGTTACAATATTATACTCATATTTTGTGAACAAAAATATATTATGAATACTCGTATTTAGGATAGATACAGTTTTTGATAAATAATTGAGTTTATACAAGAATAATTTTGCGTTATAAAAATATAGAATACAAAATCGAATTCTATTTCAGAATAAAATATATTTAAATAGTTTAGAAATTGCTTTTATCACACATAAATTATTAGTATTTCGTTTTTATGTTCAAAAACGTAATTTTTTTATAAAAATTACAACATTTTTCCTAATTAATGATAAGAAAAATGAAATATTATTTTGTCGACTGTTGAACGCTTTCCATTCAATAGTCAGTTTGATAAGATTCTGCGATTTTTGGTTTTTCTGTACTGAATATTATATATCACGCTATAATGATATATTTATATAATATATAAAATTAGTACTATAGGTGCCTAGTAATCTTGGAAACCACAAAGCAATGAGTTTGGAAGTCTACGAGTAGCCGGATGTATCCAATATTACGAGTTTTTCAAATGAATGAAATTATAATATTATGCTTTGCATTATATATTTGTTATTACTATCTTGTAACATATAATGTAATATGTATATATTATATATTATATACCTACTAGCAGTTAAACAAATAAAATATTTTTATAAAACGTTGTGCGAAGTCCACTCACATAATTTACCTACACACTATTTAGAGTGATTTATTAATTGGTTTCGACGACAATGTAATATAACGGATATTACTATGTACAATATTGAATTGTAATGCGTTGTATGCCGAGCAGCCCAGTTTTCGCTATGAAAAGTAATAATAATAATAATAATAATACAAATTCTGGTGTACAGCGCGAAACTATATTATATAGTATAATATATTATAATGTTATGTTGAATAGATATCGTTTGAGATCAATCACTTTCGATTATCATCAATATATTTGTGTATTGTGAATTATGAATTTATAAAAAATAAAATCTAACCAGCTCGATTTTCCGCTCCAACGGTATTCAAAAGAGGCGAATAAAATTTACCCACATAGCTTTCCGACACGGTTGGTCAGGTTTCAAACGAAAATCGTATTATTCGAAATAGTGCGTGTTTGTAGGGGGGTAGGTTCAGATCGTGCGAGTTATTCAGAAGTAAACATCTACTCGCATAAAACGCTATCCTTGTCACACTGATATGGATATATTATTACTATACAATACCGCCCATAATATATTATGGTTATTGATGGTCGTTTATGTATATATGTATATTATGCACTACACAGATCTGTGTTAAGACATCGTTAAATACACGCGGTCGGCCAATAAGACGTCTGGTCGGATCAGAAACGAAATGTATAAAGAGTAGGTAGTGGAAATATTGTAATGTGAAACTTCCAACTGAGGAGTCTAAGGATAAAAACGTTGAGACCGAGACTAGAATGAGGAATAAAAACATAGGAAATGTTACGTCACCTATTTCTACTATGGTTATCACCGCAGTAGCACTTATAGTATTTATTGGCTAAATACATGTGTGTTAGAGTTTAGCCTGCGATGTCATAATTTTATTTTGACATTATCATAGGTATATTATATGGCATTCAACATTATAGGTAGCATAGGAACAATATTATACAGGTATAGTCACTGACCACTGTCGTATACCATTATTAGTTGATATTTTTTAACGTTTTTTGATTAATTTAACGATTATTATGTTTAAAAATTATATTTTCGTGTTTGGCTTAAGCGTCATATTAGCCTCAATCGTAATAATATCGTATTATTTTGCTGTTTTGTTTATGAAAACGTCAAGGAAACACTTCATAATAATAATATGACTTCGATTATCACGTCCAACTAGTTGCTTACGTAATATTATGATGATCAATTAAAATATCCTGGTGCATAAACATACACTAGATTACGCTTGTTATGAGGTATCGGTCACAATAACTATATTAATAGTTCCATTATTTCTGGTCCCTCCGAGGTCATATAAAACGGTTTTTTTTTTAAAAATATGTATTGTTTCATTATGTTATCAGATTATAGATTATACAATACATACACATTAATGAAAATATGTGAACTCGAAGACTGTTTCGAAAGCGATCTACGTGCGTTCGTATAATCGTTTGCATTCCAATGAATATATAACGTCATTATATTGACTTTAAACAATTTTAATTAAAAAATAACTGAAGAAGTATTCATATAAAATAGGTTCACCGACAAAAAATACGTATATAATAAGTTTATTTTTTTCAATAAAAATTTGCGACTGTTCACTATAGGTACCTAGGTAACCAATAATATAATAATTAAAACACCAGTCCGTTTTTAAAATAAATTGAATTCACTCATACAATATAATTTGTGCCCGACCAGGATAACCATTATTATTGTTGGTAACAAACAAGTAAGATGAATATTTGTTGAAATTCAATGGCATTTTTATTTTAAAAAACATACAATATAAAATTGATATGTATATAATATATAGGCCAGCTATTATTGTACGTGTTTATTTATCACTTATCTGAATTTTATTTTAACACGAATCGTACTGGTTTTATACATAGTTCAAATTTCAAATAATGCGGCAACGGAAATGAATAAATAAATTTAGTTGTTCATTGATAATTTTTTTTTTTTATTATTATTATAATTTTTGTCTGAAAATGTATATTACATTTTTTCCTACCATACATAATAATAATAATAATAATAATAAATAATATAGACCTTCGTACGACTTAATAACATACTAGGTAGGCGTAATGCTAAATGTGCAGATTTTCCGCAGTAAATAGAAATCCCATTGGATTTTCCAAAATCGTAACGTTTCATCGTTAACCAGACTTTTCACTCTCGTCGATATGTTAATGTACACACCGTCACTGTGCCTACCTAAATATTATTATACTAAACACACAAACATTGTGTGTACTACGGAATAGTCGTTTTTACGGCGTCATCACGCACCAGTGCGGATCAACAGACGAAATTTATGGCCGAAACGCATTCGGGCTGGTAAACGTTTGATTTCATTATTATTATTTTCAAATGGGCACGGCTGCATGTGGGTGAGTTTTGTCCACATAATTTGCCGGAAATCAACGCATGGCTGAACGTTCAAGACACATCATAATCCCCAGCTTTGTGAATCATCTTGTACAGTATGATTTTACGATTTATAGAACTCCTGTTTTTTTTTTTGTTTTTTTTTTTGGAATCTTTTATTGTTTACGCTGAAAGCAAATATGCGAAAAACATTTTGAAGAACAATTCAAATAAATGGCGCAGTCACCAACAGAGGAATAATATGAATTGTATTGAACAGCTATGATGTTCTACTGTAACCAGTCAGTGTTATAATATAAGCTTTTAGATAGGTTTATTAATTTTAAATATTAATGTGATATTCGTTGATTAATTAGTCATCAAATAAAATAGAAAAATATCATTATAATATAAGCGTTAAAATTGGGTAACGTAGTTCATTATATTATACTCAAAAAAATATTATTTTTTAAACATCAAAGTTTCGTCCAAATGGGCATTATCTTGTTTTTCAATAGGTGATAAAGCTAAATTAAAAATGCTATTTAGTAAGTTTGAAAAAGAAATAGGTAGGTACCTACATTTATCGGATAAGTGAAATATAAGTATTTATAGCTTAGCTTAGATAACTTGACACAAAATTAACGTTTGGCGTATAAAAAAGTAACTCATTAAATGTACAGGTAGTTCATAAGAAAAACAAGTTTCTACTTATTTTTTAATTTGTATTTTGTTAATGCACAGCCTAAATAGCAAATAGTTAGTCTTGAGGCATTAAATTGTTGTTGAAGATAATATTATATAATGTAATAAAACAATAAAATAATAAAATTATAATATGTATACTGAACTTATTATTTAAATAATTATTCATTTTTGTTATTTATATTTAAATCGTTACTTTAGCACAAGTCGCGTAAGTAGGCACATGTTTTAAAATTATTATCGAATGTATTTTATTCAAGCAACCTATTTGTTTTGAATAATTATAGGTTCTTAATACTGATCTCTTTTTGTCTTTAGAATAATGTAAAATCCATTTACGTACTAAACTTAAATTATTTATTTACGTAATTATTTGTGAGACAAATCGATTTATTTAGAATTTTATTACTGGTAAATGTAGGTATACCTACATCTGTTATAACATGTACTTTTTATATTGTGTATAACATTGTATATGTACAAATTTAGGTAAAGAATGTTGATTACTTAAATAAGTGTTATTATGTGAGTCATCGTCATACATAAAAATTAAAATCTGTATAGGTAATTAAAAAAAAGTCATATCCAATAATGGTTATTATCATTTCAAAAAATATGTGATCTATTATATCTATACGCATATAAGTTTATTACAACTAATAAGTAAGTTTAAGTGTATAATTAAAAGATTCATTCATAAGCAAGTGGTGAAAAACCGTCTTTTGATGGAACTCCCAAAGTTGGTTGATACATTAAATTAAAAAATGTTCATATGAAAAATCAAAGTAATTTTAATAATTGTTAATGGGTTACAGTACTTTTATTCAATTTTTGTCATTTATTATGTATGGCTGATATGATATAGTAATGGAAACTGGAGTTTGCATCAATATGTAAGCTTCAAATTTTAAGAAATATATAGGTAGTTTAAATTCTGTTTAATCGGAACCATTTTCTAAATGTATATTCAAGTCTTAGACAAATAAACTTTGAGAGTCTAAGTTTATGCTTTTATATGTATTTGATAAGTACTGAAACCAATTCATCATAATTCATATTTTAATGACTATTTCGGAATATTAAATTTGTGTGAAAAAAATTTAATTTTTAACACATTCATCTTAAAATGTGTTCAAAAAGATGCCAAAAATATTAAATTTTTAATAGATTGATAGTGGTTCATAGTAAATACATATAACAAAAATAATCATCAGTTTTCAGTAAATTTGATGACATATAAATTTAGTTGAAAGTTTAAGGTCACAGGTAGTATTGCGTGTGTTTGCTCTTGCCAAGACTATTTAATTTAAAGTCAACAAAAAACTCAAACAATGGAATGAAGAGGCATTTATAGTTCTTTTTAGTCGGTATAATAATTTAAAAATAATTCAATATTTTATATAGTCTATAAACAATATAGTTCGCAGTGAGTAAAAAAAATATATAATACTGTATGATAATGAACATCAATAACCGAGTCCTCTGTAGTGTGTTACACAGCCCGTTATAACGTATAAGATGTTGTACGAATTTATTTTATTTTCTCTGATCATTTTAGCGTTCAATAGTATTGCAGAATGTGTATTATACACCTTAAATGATTACGTGTAATACTTTAAGCTAACGGTTTCGATCGAGCGGTACTATAATATTTTACTTTTTATTTGATTTTCGAAAAATTTACTAGGTAATAATGTTTTATTTATGCGTTCTCCGTTTGTATCGTTAGGGAAAGAGAAAAGAGATTTCTATAAATTGCACAGAGGAAAAATTGTTCTATAGATAACACCGTTATGCCATTAAGAAGTTCTTCCCCGGTATATACCGTGATACAGTCGAACCGTACGAATGACAATTACTTATTGTGCTACACATACGTAGTGGCTGTAAGGTTTTTGTGAAATATATTTCAACAATTCGATATTTGTTGAAAAACATTAATTAAACTGTATAGTTTTACATACCTGTCGTATAAGTAAACCATTGTAAAATATTAACTTCAGTCCCACCAACCAAGTCAAAACCTTTTTTTCGTATTTAAATTAAAATTTTTTTTTACTTTTATAGTCATCGATTTATAGTTAAGTAATACCTTAATGGTTTTGCATTCACAAAATATATGTAATACTTAACTTAATTTTTGAATTATAGATTGTGTAGAACTTGAACAACAACAGTACAATGATACTTAGTATGAACCTACCTAGCACCTACTAAGTCGCTTATATAAGTACTAAGTAGTTTTGTAATTATACTTAGGTGTACCTATATTTAAGACAAAAGTGAACTCATCTTATTGGTTATAGATATTCATTTAATAATTATAGCTAACCAAATAAAAGTTTTTGATTTGGTAATGAAAAATGTATTTAATCATAATATACCTATGTTGTACTATAGTTTTTGTTTATAAAGGTACTCTCTATAGGTATAATGATCTCTCTATAATATTCTCTATAGGTACTGTTTACCATATTTTCTAGTTTTCCACACTAAGTCTGACTAAATAGATAGCTAAAATATAACATTATTTAGGGAATTAAAATGATAGTTTGTTTGGTGCGTATAATACGACGGTATACGGTAGGGATTAACATGCGTCAAACAGTGTTAAAACTATAAACTAAAGACTTTAGGTTGATCAAGCAAAATATAAGTTTAGTATGTCAGTATATTATATATATTTTATACAGTTTATTATTATTGTGACGAAATTTGAGAAGGTAATGATTAAAAACTAAAACAAATATACAGGCCTAGAGCGATATTGGGGCGTTTAAATATAAACAGGAATAAAAAACACTAAGAATACATGCGTATTATAAACGTTTTAAGCTTAATCCACCTAGTTTATGGCATCTAGATGATAAAAAAAACCTTTTACGGTAACATGATCTTTTGAGACGTTATTGTTTTGGGCAGAACCCGTATATTATAACAGCTACTCCAATATATATAAATATACCTATATAAAAATATATAGTTCGAAGATTTATAAAGGATTTCGATTTTTTTCACTCCAAAATAATTTTAGGTATAATGTGACTAGCTTAGCTATTTTTTTCCCTACCGTTACGGTAGTATTTGTTATTATAGTCCATGTATATCGAAAATCGAAACGATTCAGGTAGGTACCTAATTATACCAAGTTGAGACCAAAAAATATTATCCAAAACCCATCTTTGATTCCATACACTTTGTCTTAAATTATGAATATTATATTTCAAGTAGACCAAGTGAGCCGTCCAGTCGTATTATATTGAAAATGTTTTGTCTCTATAGGTATAATAATATATTTATGTTCTACAAGTTGCATGACAAAATACTTGTTTTTATTTGGAAATATATTGTTTTAAATATTTTATTCATAATCGTTAATTACACTAAAATAATAATAAAAAGAAGTAAACAATAATTACGGTATAATTAATATTCTTGAGGGTTCTATCACTGGACAGCCTCGCTCCTCATAAATATATCATCATGTAAATATTCTCCTTCATATTTATCCTGTTTGCTTATTGTACATATTTGGCTATACATATTGTAAATTTTCTATTTTAATAAAAAAAAAAACTAATATTATATAGTAAAAAACTTTCGAACTCCATTTTGTATGATTTGCTTTCACAACATTTGACATTTTTGTCGCCTTGTGAAATCCATTAAAAAATGTCTTCGAGTTGATGAACGACTTTAGACCGTTTTATAGCACGATTTTTTTAGACAACTCGTGGTTGTATAAAAAATAACAACGACCAATTCGAATGCATAAATCATATACAGATAAGAAACAGATTCGTATATTATGCAACACCAATGGGGACAACGTAAGTTTGAAGAAAAATAAATAGATAGAAAAATAAATAAATAAGTATAATTAGTTGTCACTGCATGTGGTACAGCGATCGATCAAAACGTTTTGTCTAAAACAAGATTATGGTCAGTTTCACACTTATATTTTGGATTGAAAGTCAGTTGTTTCACCCAGGAACTTGCTAAAAGTAATTTCGGTTCCATTTGGCTATAAAAGTTATTATTCTTCAAAATAAATATCATAATATAATGTTATTCTTTAATCAAACATTAAATTTGTTGTCTGAGAAACGAAAAGTATAAAATGGCAAACACTAAACGAGCCGAATTACAAATTTTAACATTTGGTACAACAAGTAACAGCCCTACACATTCATACATTACAAACTACTTGGAAAAAAAAATACATAAATCAAAATTTAGTTTACTTGGCCGGAAAGAAATGTATATTATATCATTTGGCGTATATAGGTAGGAGATCTGACAAGAACTAGACAAATTAATGTGTTTAAAGTTCCAGCCATGTGAGCAAAATTTTGATTAATGTTCCGTCCATACATTTTTTTGTACCTACCCTGTGAATACTGGATAAGTACTTGCTTGAAAATTATGTTTCAATCAGCTTTTATAGTTTAATGCCACACACACAATACACCAATCATTATATTTCATACTGATAATACATTACTGATACATTATTTACATAAAAAAACATACTATATACCTATCTGATATTGATACATGTGTAATGTATACGTGTTAGAAAGTGCAATGTTTATATTAAATTAAAAAAAAAAAATTGATCTTTATATATGAGGGATAATGGTGGTTACTGGTATAGCAAATTGGATCTAGTATTGGTACTTCGGTAAAAACTATTCCTCATAGTTTTCAAAACAAATAATCAGCGAATAAAAAACAAACAGCAAATATTTTAGCAACACCAGTTTTTGATAAAAGCAATTTTGTTTCTTAGTTATTATTCAAAAATAAATAACCCCGGTGGCACGACGGTTATACTATACAGCGTTTTACTATATAGCAGATAGCTATAGGTATATAGTTTTACTATTTACTATATAGCTTCTCAATGCGACACACAGTGGTGTCATCACTAAGAATAATACAGTCAATGTGCCGAAGGCCCATGTCTACCTTTTTTTGAAACACTAAACATATTCTAAAAAAATATTACAATAGAATTTTCTAGACACGATAGGTACCTAACCTATAATGTTTAATACATTTTGGATCTTTTTAAAATATGTATCGACAAATAAAATTTTTAAATGTAATTCGATTTGTATTACGCCGATCGTTATTTTTTCTAATTCAAAAAGCTTTAAAATATATAATACAAGATTCCTTATAAGCGTTTGATACAGTAGTTAATAAAATATCGAAAATAAACGTTTGAAGTTACCATTTTAATGAAACATGGAAATTATATTGTAGTTTTAAGAATTCATATATCTGATTTTTAATTTTAACTACTAAGCCTTAACAACGTAATACAAGATTCCACATACATTTTTATTGCTCGAATTAAAAACAGTTCAACATAATTATTATAAACACATTTATTTTTTACGAGAGTAGTATACATTTGTATGTTCACAGTCTCTTTTTTTTTCACCGCGGTAATTTCACAACGTTCAAGGGAGGATGTCACAATGATTTTACCGTGGTAAAAATCACGGGGAGATTTCACACTCGTTGTCTACCTATTTGCCCCTCACACAAAAATATTTACCGTATAGCATTTTACAGGGAGATTTCGCATTTTTTGTCCACGAATTTTCCCCGTACACAAAATATTACCGTATTTTAAAATTACAGGGAGTTTGCACACTCAATATCGGTTTTGCCACTTACTCAAAAATATTTACCGTGAACACACTGAATGTTTTTTTTTCCAACAAACCTTATTATTAAAACGAAATAATTATTTAAAATACAGAACACAAATTATGTAATAATAGATTTTTTTATTCTTATTAATTAATTTTTAAATATATTTACAAAAGTTTTCTTTTTCTTCCCTAGTAAAAGGTACATATTCTACAATACGATCATGAATTAATAAACAATAAGCAGTTACACCTGAAAGCGAATCCGAAAATTCAATTTCTATAATTAACTATAAATTAAATTTAGATTTTTCGAAAAATAATTTCACCTTATTATATAATATGTATACATCGTACTATGAAAAAAGTATTCGTAACCCGATATTGAGTCCTTCTACTTTTCTAGCAAACGCACCAATTATAGTTATCGACAATCAAAACAGAACGATTCAGCCACAGCCTCAGCAGTGGATATAGTGGATGTTCAATTGGAAAACCTAACCTAACCTACAGGTGTAACTGCTTATTGTTTATTAATTCATGATCTTATACATATTCTACAATGTACCTTTTACTAGAGAAGAAAAAGAAAACTTATGTAAATATATTTAAGAATTAATTTATAACAATAAAAAAATCTATTGTTACATAATTTGTGTTCTGTATTTTAAATAATTATTTAATTTTAATAATAACTAATAAGGTTTGTTAGAAAAAAAAAACATTTAGTGTGTACACTGTAAATATTTTTGAGTAAATGGCAAAACCGATTTTGAGTGTGCAAACTCCCTCTCTCTAATTTTAAAATACTGTAAATATTTTTTGTAAGGGGAGAATTTGTGGACAAAAAATGCGAAATTACCACTGTAATGTATGTAAACACCAAATTTTGCCACTGTAAAATCATTGTGTTCAAGGCGGACATCCTCCATTGAACGTTATGAAATTACCACGGTGAAAAAAAAAGAGACTGTGAACATACAAATGTATACTACTTACGGGCAACATTGAATATTCAAAAGTAATATAACGATTTTTCATCTAACGATTTATGTTGTTTTGTTATAACTCAAAAGATTTTAATCATAAATACTTCACAGATTCATTCCCCCATTACCTAATTGAATTATAATTTTTTATACACAATTCAATTTTCAAAATATTCAGGCTAATTGCAATTAATATAGGCATTTTAAATTTCATAAATTGTTTATATTTTATATTTCTATAAATGTTGATTAAAAGGTTTTCTCGGTGAAAAACGTTGATAATATATTATAAGTATAATATAATTAGTTTCACATAAAATGTACTTTTAACAACTATTATTATTTAAATGAAAAAAATGTGAGCTATAACTTTTTTAACTCATAAAAATACGAAAAATAAGCGTTTCCTACGTTACAAAGAAAGCCGTTTAATTAATATTTTTTCTTTATTGCAGTTCAGTGTTACATTTGCCATTTATGTAAATTCCATCAATTAATTTTACTATTACAATTATTATCTGCATATGCAGTTTCTAATATGTTTTCAACATTAATTTCTAGGAATCTCCTTGATTCACCCTTGTAAATTTCAGCTTTAAAATTCTCCATAAAATCATTATTTAGTCGGATATGTAGTGTTGCGCTTAAGACATCCAATCCTGGGGTGAAACTGTGAAAGTAAACCAAAAGACAGAACTTCAGTAGAAGAATCATGATAGGTAATCTACGATCTATAGTGCGTGACTATACTATTATGTTAAGTATATACTTATAAAATAACGAAAGTGTTTCTAAATGTAAACGATTCGTGTTACCAAGAGTTTCGAATATTATATAGTTACAGTTCTAACCCAGGTATATATAATATTTTTTATGTTATAATAAACCACTGTGTATTGGACATTATCAGTTTGATATCTATTGTTAGTTCATTTTGTCATTTTATACCACACTGTATAGTATCTCAAGTGATCACAAAACAAGTAATACTCTTTTTAATGCTCAAAAAAATTAAAATATACATCACGAAATGTCGAAATGTTTTTAAAGCCTTCGTGTTTCAACTACAGATAAACTGCAACAATAATAATTATCGGTTCGTTATACTTTGGCGATAACTATAAACAGTTTGACGGACATGTGCAAATCATGCTCGTCGTTGGACTACATGGCTACAGCGGCCGTCATGCAGTTGGCGGCCATTTTCGGCGTGGTCATTGGCCTGGCGGCGCGGTTCTGGTGGATCCGACAAACGGCCGAGACCAGACAACAGTACTCGGCCATGGTCTGGGAGAACCGCCTGTACGTCGGGCTGGCGGTGGCCTGCTGCCTGTACATATTTGGGGCGTTCCTGTGGCACCACACGGAACTGGAGCCGTGGACGGGCAGTCGACGGTTGTTCCTGTTCAATGGCCAGATGCTGATGAGACAGGCGGAGCGCGAGGCGCAGCAATTACTGGAGTCGACGCGCTCGAGCCAACTGGACACAGAGCACCCAGCCTACTTGCGCGTGGCCCGCGTGACATCCCGGCTGGTAGCCGCCAACTCCGGGGTGGACGCGATCCGGGACCGCCAGTGGACCGTGGTGGTGGTGGACAGCCCGACCGTCAACGCCATCGTCGAGCCCAACGGGTTGGTGGTTGTGTACGTCGGGCTGATGTCCATGGCCAACGACGATCAGCTGGCGATTCTCGTCGGCCACGAGTTCGCGCACTGCTTGCTCCGGCACGCCAACCAGCTCAGCAGCATCAGGTGCGTGGTCGCCGCACTGTGCCTGGTTCCCGTGATCCCGGTAATCTGGGCCCTGCTGCCGTTCGGTTGGAACATGTTGGCACACCTGTGTTGGTTATTCGTCTTAACGTCGTGCGTAGTACTGCCGTGCGTCCGGTCATGCGAGGTCGAGGCCGACCGCATCGGAATGGAGCTGGCCGCCAAAGCGTGCGTGGACGTCAAGCAGGGCTACCGATTCTGGGACGCCATGGCTGTGATAGACAGCCGGCCTAAACTGTTGTGGTTGCTGTCCATGCACCCGACCAACGAAAGTCGGTCCCGGCACTTGTTCAGCTTGATACCCGCGGCCATGGAGATCCAGAGACGGGCTGGCTGTTAGGGCCCAAAGGACTGTCCCACCCCCCTATACGACCATTTAGTTCCAGAGGGCCTACTGAACGGTCAGTAATGATATTTTGATTTTTAGTTATAACATGACAGTGTCATGTTATGCTCACAAAATATTCGGATAATATAAGTTATGATAAGATTATTAGCAGCGAGCCATGAATGTATTGATTTCACAATGATGTTTGTGTTTTTTTTAACATAAAATATTATGTTTGTGGGCTGGATACACACGTCTTTTGTTTTTGACCGATTTTCCGTATGGTTTTCGTTGTCATAGTTACTTATAAATAAAAATATATATTTTATGATTCATATAGATCATATTAAATATTATATTAAATATTGTAGAGAAATAATATCGAGTGCTATGGTTTATTTGTTTTAGAGACACTTTTCCTAGTAGGAATACTCTCTGGTAATTAACTTTGATGGAGGTTTCCAGTAGCAAATTGGATACTTCCATACTTTTGGGAGGATAAAATTGAAAACTTTCAAGACATACCTACTTGTTAAAATAATCATGGAAAAAAAAAAATTACGAAAATGTATTGAATTTTTAATATTATTATAAAATCATTGTTAGGTAACATTGGTTAGATACTAAAATGTTGGATTGTCTTCGATTTATTTTAGTTGTTATCTAAAAATATCGATACAAAATTATTCGTTCGGTAAAAAAGCTTAAAAATGTAATACGAGGTAAAAGGATGTATGACTCAAATATTTTAGTCAAAGGCTCATAACTCATACATTTTTAATATAGTTAGCTATTTAAAAATATTAAAGATTTAATAATAATATTTTAATAATATTTAAGATTTTTTTTATTTCTCGAGTGTGTTGATAGTGAATTTGTCAACTGTATAGATTATTTCAATCATACATTTTATTATTGTTAAATTATACTTTATAAGGTTGTCATTGGTAATATTTATATTTATACTATGATTATTAGAAATATTGGATATTAATTTTTTTTTTGGTTTTCATTGGTTATACAGATAACTATTGGTTACGTCATTTAATACAATATTTATAAATAAAAATAAAATTTTGTTCGTTGGTCATACCTTGCAAATGGCTGTACCGATTTGGCTAAAATATTATTATTTTCATGTTTGTAATATTGTTCGAATAAGGTTTTTAAGGAATGAAAAATTGGAAAACTAGCTTGGAATATTCTGTTTTATACTACCTATGTGTCGGTGTATTATTGTCATTATATATTAATTTATTGTCATGTAGGGAAAATTTTTAAAAATACTGGCGTGGAACCGTATTATTTTATTTTTTTTTAGGTAGGGGTTGGGGAGTATACAAAAGAATAGAGGAAGATGACAAACCCACAGATCGAAGACACACGGGTATCCGGTTGTACCTATATATATATACGTATATGCATGAGAGAGAACACTGCAGACTTTTCAAACAACGACCCAGCTATTTCGTAATAATAATATAAATAAAACGTTATACAAATCTCTATAATCATATTAAGTATAATAATGTACTGTGCATGCATCATATCGCATTACTCTGATAGTCTGATCACGGGATTTATTTTAATATTTTTTTCTTATTCGTCCGATGTAGCCGATTAGGCGTTATTTCTTCAGACGGTGGGAAGCTCGGTACAATTTTGATTTTACATGATAATAATAATAATAATAATAACGATTTAATTTTAAAACCTATTTATAGCGTTATTTGTTAAAATCATCATAGACAAATAATTTGATCATTAACAGTCAGATTGGTATACACAATAAACCCTTATAATATATATTATTATGTGGGTGATGATTCGTGTTTGAAAGTGATCAATGAATAGTGTTCATTACATTTATAATTCAAGGATTGAAACAGGTATAGCAATATGCTTAATATATGATAATAATTACATAACAATAATTAAAATCGATATAAACATTGGCCTATTTTTATGAATTTACCAAAGTATCTACCTGTTAATTATATTTAATATACATAGTCATAAGGGTGTTCGTAAGGGTCGCAATAACTTTTGAGTGGCCAAATAAACAGTTTTAACTTAAAATCCAAATATTTTAATATATACAGGATACTTCGATCAATGTTTTGTGACAACAATAGTGAAGATCATGTAAACCAACATAATCCCTATAATTTTTGTCAGACAAAATTACTAACACTCTGTATATTATGTGGGCTATATATATTTCAATATTTTTTTAAAAATGTCTGACATTTCTTATTTCTCAAAAAACATTATCATTGCAGTATTGCACCCTATTACGCTTGTTTTGACCAGTAAGTCAGTATAGGAAGGATTGAGATCTTATTGAATGAAATACTTTTAGTTTTAGTTAAGTAAGATACGATAATGATCTATGTATAGTAATGTATGTACATTTTAAACTAGATTAGATAAGTCAAGTTGATCAATACACGGAATATAATATTCAAAAGATAAATAGATAAAGTTGCGATGCGTAGATAACCTTGAACATATTACTATGGTGCTACAATGGTTTTAGTCTGCATAGACTGAATCAGAATCAAGACGAAGGAGAAGTGGATTAATTTTTAAATGACCATACCAATTGACTCTTTAATCTGATGACCCTAAGTCTGATGAACAATTAAGTGATTAGATAGTTACTAGAAAAGTAAATATAGAGGATTGATAACTGTTTATTAGTGTCCTAAAAGTATTTAATAAATATTTACACTTCAACATGTGTCTTTTTTTTGTAGTGCATCGGTCTTGTAAATATTTAGTTGATGTGAGGACTATAAAAAAAACATATTATTTTTGATAATTTATTTGAAAATTGATTAAATACGACTAAACCATGGAATCTGATATTGATTTATAATTTTTTCAATTAAAAATAACAAATGTTTTTCTAATTAGTAG
>WHPZ01574631.1:0-11097 GCA_016617965.1 Macrosiphum rosae | reverse complement strand
TACACGGGAATAGGTTCGATATATTTTCATGTTTGCATATTAAAATAACATTAAGGACGTCGGACCCCGTGCCATAGGATTCTATTAAACACAATAATTTTTATCTCCCCCTCTAAATAATATATCATAGGTTATAGTTACCGAGAGGTAAATATATAAAAGGCCATTTTGACATGCCCTGGGGGCTAATTATACTCTAGGATATTTTTACCAGCGGTAAAATAGATAACACTGGAGTCTGGAATTTTTTTATCCCACCGGCGATAATATACTTGAATATATTTACCCTTCAGTAAAAATGTCGTGTTGGGGGTCGGGTATATACATATATCAGTATATACTTACCTCCCGGATGAAAATGTATTTGATACGAAATTCATCAAAATTATACAGCATTTTGCAAATTATTTTGTTATTCATAAAACAAATGTTTAAAACACTGTTTCTCATAAGTATATTTTAATACTTTAACAAAATATCTAAAAATTATATAAACAGTTGTTTTTAGTAGATTGGTTAAGATCAATTTAATATTTTGTCAAAATTAAATATTTAGATGTAGAATAACGATTTAAAAAAATGAACTAGGTAGGTACTTAACTTAATTAAACATTTGCCATCCATATTTTTCTAAAAATAAGATTTAAAAATGGCTATTTTGAACTTACGAAAAAATGTTTTTATTTACAGTATTAAATATAAAAATAAAAAATGTTATAATTTATATTGTTATATCGCAAGAATCTATACATTATAGGTACATGAAAATCTGTTTTAAAATATTAATTTTAATCCAAGTTTTTTTCATTCGTCAGGTCATTTTTCTACACTTTGTATACCTATATAATATAAACTTGAAAATATTTTAACCATACATTAACGAATTTGATTTTTTGTGTCTTAGGTGCGCCAATTGGAAGCATTGTAGGTGGTTATATGTTTAAACATATTGGAAGTATTGCTACGTTTAAGTGGTTGAGCGTGGTTGCATTTTTCACTTGTGCGATACAAATTGTTGTCAATTATATATTAAGGCGTTTGTCTAAAAATGATGATGTCAAGGACATAAATAGAAATATTCAAACTAAAGATGATAAAATCAAAGTAGACATAAATTTAACATCCTAGTATTATTTTGGCAGACATTTATTATGTTATTACTTATAAAAGAAATTTCTGAATTGTTGTGGTTTTTGTTTTTTGTTCAATACCTATTATATAAATTTTAGATTTTTAAACTTAAATATCCTCCTAAAAGTCTCAGACACGAACTATTATTACCAGTAAACATAATATATCAAAACATTAAAACATAATTTTTAGTAATAATTAACGAATGCATATTATTACACTTGTAGAGATTTTTTAGACCTTAATTAATTTTTCAGAAACTTTCATTTTAATGAAAAAAAGATGAGTTAATATTTCATTTGATGACCAGAAAAAAATTATTTAACATACCAAATTAGTTTTATTTAAATATTAACTGTCTTTTTGTTTGTTTTAGTCCTACCTATCACCGAATCTACACTGGAAAAAATATTTTTTAATACATTGTAATATAAGAAATTAAACTTTCTAAATTTTGAATTTCACATAATATTATTATTAAATGAAATATTCAAACCCCAAATATTTTTTATGATATGGGACATTTTAGATTCTGAGTGAAGTTATGAATGTATTGATTTTACAATGATTTGTGTTATTTGTGTTCTTTTTTATTTTTATTCTTTTTTTTTTGTGTGTCTGTCATCACGGTTTAGGGCATTAAAACTACTTCAATTTTCTTCAACAGTATCATGTTCGATGGGAAAGTGAATCTAGTTAGTGCATTTCGGAGGTAGAATTTTAAATTTCCTAATAGATTTCTAATGTGACGGAAAAAACAACATAAAAATTAAGGAAAAACTGGAATTTGTACACAATACCGATTCTCCACAAAATCGATTTTGGTTTTTGGTTTAACTCTAGAACAAGTGAACTCTATACATGGCATTTGTACTGGTAGTTTATATTTGCATTTTCGATACACGATACAATTTTCAAAACATTTTTCTTTGTTTTGAACTTTTTAGGAACAATTCCAGTTTTAAATTTTATTAGTCTTTTTTTCTATGAATGTCGATAAAACGTTATTTGTTGGGCAAAAAAGCTTGAAAATGTAATACAAGGCTCCTACTATATTGTAACAATAGCAGTTGAAAAATATTAAAAATCCTTGGTCACAATTTTTTTTATAAGCATTTAAAGTTCAAATCTTGAAAAAATACTGATAAATCACGAAAAGTAGCAAATTATTTTGAGTAGAGAATTCATAAAAATTGTTCTTTTTAAATATAAAGTTTGAAAATGTAATACAAGATTACTAGTAAGTTTATCGACCTTTATCAAAAAAAAAAAAAAATAATAAAATATCTACTACAAGCAAATGATATTAAATTTTTATGAACGTTTGTAGTTCATAATCTTACAATATTGGATATTCACTCGATTTCTCGTTTAGCGATTTTCTTATTCTATTGTTATTCAAAAATGAATAACTGTAAATACATGAAAATTTTATTGAATGTTTACATTTTCATTTCTATACACCATAAAAATTTGAAAATATTTTGACTCTTTTTGATTGTCAGTTTTCAATTTTCTTGGTTTTTTTTTCTATATTTATCAATACAATTTTATTTGTTGGGTAAAAAAGTTTGAAAATTTAATGCAAGAAAATATTAAAAATACATAGGCACAATTTTTTTAATAAGCATTTAAAGTTCGAATTTCGACTACATTTCACATATTCAATATGTATTAAATATTTTGTAGTTAAAAATGTATAAAAAGTTCAACTTTTATAACTATGGATTGAAAATTTAAAGCAAGGGTCCACGTAAATAGTTAAATATATAAATTACTTTATTCACAATAATAATAACATCAAGTATACTTATTAATATCTAAGGCTGACTGACCGTTTTCGCTCAGAATCGAATATTGATTTTATATCATTGAATTAAAATTTAATACCATCCATTATACAGTGATCCACTTGTAACCTACTGTACAACAGAGCGACTTTTTAAAGCTAAAATCTCAATTAATATTCTCTTTGGTAATTTAAAATTAAAATTAAGCTTAAATTTGCAATTCAAAATTAATATCGAGTGAATCAAAATAATTACATATTATAAATTAGATAAAATTAACAATTGTATTTTTAATTACTTAAACTATTATATGATTCAGTTTTAATCACATCGTGTAACAAAAAATATAATTCTGTAGTACGTTTTTCAACAATATATTGTTTTATCAGAGTAGTAGTCAAAGTACATTTATTTTAAGAATAGGTAATAACTTATAATATAAGGTCTTTGGATTTTGAATTTGTATTATTATTATATTGTTTATATTGTTTAAAATTAAAATAAGTTATTAAATAGTTATTAGTACCGAACTTAAAGTGTTTGGTTTGAGTTCGATAATCGAACCTAGCTTAAAATATCAAACCGAACCGAACTCAAACAAAAAGTTCAAAATTCTATAATTAATAGTCATACTCCTTGCTCGATAGTCGTTAGTTATTTTGTTTTACTTGATAGAGTTTGATTTGACATTTAATTCAAAAGTTTAGTTTAGGTTCAGTTTAATAATGAAATATAATAAATTATATTATGGTACATGTGTGGTTTGATGTTGAACGAAATGTTCGATTCAAGTAGGTACTATTAAAAAGTTCGGTTCGAGTTCAACATCACACTGAATTGTTTGGTTCGTCATTCAATTAAAAAGTTCGGTTCCAGTTTGGTTCGAGTTCGGTTTGAGACCTTATTTTGGAGTTCAACCCACCTCTAATAATAATATTAATATTGTTCAATCAGTCGTGTATATATTTTGCCTACACAATACGCCGTCATACCATTCTATAATATTATTTTCCTGTCTTTAATATAGAGAGCTATAGATTAGATAACCAAATTAGACATCAAATTGTTGTGATTTTTTTATTTTTTTATTATTATTATATGTTAACTATAGAGGAATCTCATGACTTGTATCAGTATTAACATTGATTTATTATTGTTGTGGCTGTTTTTATTATAGTCATAGTTAGTGTGTATATGATAAATAATTAAATAAAGGTCATTGTAATGGATGTGTTAAATTGTGATTTAAAGTTAAATCTGTTTTTTTTTGTGTCTGTCATCACCTTTTGAGGCAGTATTAATACTTCGATTTTCTAATAGGAAAGGTATTTTAATTGGTTCTTTATAGGATCAAAACTTGAAAATAAAAATTTCCAGTAGTATTCATAGTTTCCAACATCAATGATTTTTCATAACCGTATAAAGTCAGAATTTTGACAAAATTCATCAAGATCTCGAAAATTTGAATATTATTTGAAGTTAAAAATTTATATAAAATTTACCTATATGGATTATACCTTTCTAAGATTTGATAATATAATACAACATTCTAAATAATTATTTTTACGTTTCACAAAAAAAAAATAGTTTACCAGAAAGTCAATAAATATTTTTATGAGTATTTGAAGTTGGACATGGGATATTCACTCCAAAATCAAAATATTATGATAAAACAAAATTTTTATGAGCGTTTGAAGTTCATATTTTCACAAGACTGAAAATTCACTAAATTTCTCATTTAGCGACTTTGTTATTTTGTTGTTATTCAAAAACGAATACATACAAATAGATACATGCAAATTATACTGAATGTTTATATTTTTCATTTTCTATAGAACATAAAATTTTGAAAATATTTGCCACATTCCCCCACCTTTTTTAGCCTTTCTTCATATTTATTTAGTTTTTATTAATACAACTGTACCTGTTTGGATTTTGAACAGTTTGAGTTTAATAATTGATTTTAAATTTGATTTAAGTAGGTAGTTTAGTTGCTCAAAAATATACATCTCTAAATTATTATATTTATGAAAATATTTGAAAATATTAGACAATAGGCAAAAAAATAATTTCATATCAAATAATAATATAATATTATTGAAGAGTATACTTTAAACAAAAAAATGGGCGGGAAATGTTCTCATCAAAAATATATCGGTGGGGAAATGTCTTACTACACCGAAAACTCATACATAATATAACCACGGGATCACGGGTATTTTCTGAAGACAATTTAATTTAATCAACTTGACTTGCTTATTTTCATAATCTTTTCACAAACAATCTAGTAGAGTGCCCGGTCAATGTATAAATTTGAGTATTAAAATGATCATTATTACATATACACTCGGAACGGGTTTCGTATAACTGAATGTGCACACCACACCACACAGAGCCACAAAAAATAATGTTACGTCTATTATCGGCCGCCCTCCTTAATTTTTCTTACACATTTGCCAGCACACGCCAAGGCGGTTCGGTTATCATTTTTCATTTTTTTTTTTTTTGTTCTACAGTTTAACATTGGATTTTGTGTTATTATCATCACCGAGGATGTGTACGGCGAGTAGCATCCGGGCTAGGTCTGTCTTGCCTGTCTCTCCAGGAACACGAGCACCATAATAATTATAGTATCCATTGTTTTTATATACTATATACCTATTATATATATATTAGACACACGTAACAGTTTAAACAATTAAACTCTTTAAAATACGATATTATATTAACTGTGAACTGCTGTGTAGTGTGTACGAGTGACAACCAGAAAAATGACTTACTTCCAGGTCAATAGAAAACTCCTGTTGATGAAAATTCACTATTTTTTAGGAATTGGAGGTAAGAATACTATAGTGATATTATACCTATACACAAACGTTTTAAAGCAACAATAGAATGATAATATTATGCTCAATTGCAAATAATATTCTGTGTATTTTATAATTAACGTTATATTGTAATAACCGATATTATCGTACGTTGGATAAGTCACTGCTATTTTAGTCGTGCAAAATACACCAATTATCATAATATTATACACGTTCATTCAATAATTATACAGTGTCGTTATTATTTCTGACTATGTGCAGAACCATGTTTACCACGCTGCTGTATTATGCAGATACCTAGTATGCTTATTTGAAAAATATTCAACACTCGCAATAAACTATGAATTACGTTGTAATTATGAGATTTTTAAAATGTATACAAAATAATTAAATTGATGATAATGTATTGATATGATTAATTTATGATTTAGAAAATTGAATTACATTCAGTTAAATATGAGTTGATATTTTTGAATTAGAATATAATGTTTTTTTTTTTTCAAATTCCACACTTATCACATGCAATATGTAGGTAGGAAGTCAAACAAAAAATGTGATTATGTAATAATTATAATAAAAAAAATTTAGCATGTAAGTGTTTTTTTTTTAAATTATAGGTACCACCTATACATAAGTGTAAAAAATGGGCATAATAATTATTAATATCAAAGGTGCTGGATATATGTGTTATATGCGTCCATTGACATACCTAACATTATATTATATTCAATCGATTTCATAACAATTTTATCTGCGTTTTTTTATTCAATATAGAAGCGTTTGTTTTACTACAAAATAATAATATGCATACTTAAACATAATAATTGAAGCTTGGTAGACCTTGCAGTGAATAATAGATGTATAATGTATGAGCTTATAACATTACATTAAATAATAATTAAAATGTAATCAATACCATAAAATGGATTGATTATGGTCTCTGAGGTGAATCGGGTCAACAAATTGTTTTTTTCTTATTTTTGACTGAAGAGAATCAAGTATAGATATTAGTCATGAACAAATTTCAGTACCTATTCATTGTTTTATTTACCGTGACATTTGAATTAAATTTAAAGTCTACACTCTACAGGATATCGGATAGTATATTGCTTTTATTATCGAATTATAGCACCAACAACGTTATCAACATATTATTAACCATGTATTTTCGGTTGCTCTCTCTCTCTATTTGGCGTTAAAAAATATAACATTTTATAACTTTTCTTTTAAAAATATTTTGCTGAAATAGCTATAACATTTTTAAAAACATATCACATATTATAATATAATAATTATATTACGCACAACCACCGTGGTAAGAGCTCTAGTCAATTTGCACCATAATTTACCCAAAATATATACTGCGACGTGTTTAATTTTCACCAACAATTTTGAAATCCTTTTGTCATTTTGACCTGAATTCAAATAGATTATTCTTTTGATAGTACGTGCACTTGTGTTTATAATAATAATAACTGGGGCTCGGATTTATTTGTATTAAAAAATCCAAAATATGTGAATATATTACAGGTATATTATTGAGCAATAAAAAATGAAAATAATTTGGTAGCTTTTCAAAAAAAAAAGTACAAAAAAATTAGGTAAGTACTCGTTTTTAAAATCCCCGCCCAGGCGTAGGCATGTCAAAACTTTATAGCCACATAGTATCATTAAATACTTTTTTTTTTTTTTTAATAAATTATTATTATACAAATTACAAAATAAACTGTTAATTGTTACTATCACTTATACACCTACTGTCTTATATACAGAGTGATTCATTTAAGTGAGTACATTAATTATTTTGAAAAGTAATAATTTTTTTTCAAATTTTTTTTTTGTAAACCTTTAGATTTTTGCTTTTCTAAAACTGTATAATATTTTAATTTTTTTCACCCTTTTATTTATTGGTGAGACCACTATTATATAAACTTCTATTATACACATTACAAAATGAATCACCATCACTTATGGGTATACTACTTTCGATTCTTGAGGGTTAAAGAGAGAGTATTTCATAATATTTAAGAGGACACCACACGGTCATTTGATGTCTCCGTCTTACAAACGTACGACATGGCAGTTTGTACGTTCGCAATAACACATTTTACGTGAAATTTGCCATATTGCACTTTAGTTGGACGGAGACAACAAATGCCCGCGCGTGTGGCACCCTCTTTATAATAAAGTCGCCTAATCCAAAGCATGTTTATAAGTATATTTAAATTTTGAGTTTCAAATGCAAAAGTAAAGAACTGTTTAAAAAATCTAAAATTTTTATGCATCAAATCGGGTTTTCTCAGGACTATACATTTGGAGATGTGACAGTCTTGTTCTAGAGCTATGTGCGATATTGAGATTTATGTATTGCAATCAGTGACTAAATCGTTATTTTTTTTTTTTACTTGTTCAGGTAATGCGTTTGCTCCATTTTTGACTATAATATCAAAACAACGTGGTTATTCTGCATTCATTGTTGGTTTAATATGTATGCTTCAACCAATGGCTGGAATGCTGATGAGGCCAATTGTTGGTGCCGTTACAGATAAATACAAATGTCGTCGGTCTGTGTTTATTGCGAATATAATAATCACGTTTGTATTGATATGTTTACTATCAATTATTCCTGGTACGACAGCAAAAGAGGAAATGAACGATTTGGATGTGTTGAAGTCGCCACTTTTTTGGATGTTTTGTACTACAACTATGTTAATCAAAATGGTCGGAATGATGAATATAGTTTTAGAGGACACGATTTGTATGGATTTATTGGGTAAAAATAAACACTGTTCTTTTATTAAATTATTGATGCGAGATTGTGTGAAAAATTTTTTTTGGGGGGAACCATAATATAATATTTTTTTTTATCCTGATCTCACTTAGTCACTATATTCTATTGTACACGTTTAATTTTTATGTTACGAATAACCAAAATTGTTATGTAGGCAGGTAAGTAGGTTTACCTATTAGTGTACAGTAGAATATAACTTTTTTTTTATAAATACGCCTCAGTTTCCAGGGTTATTGGCGTATCTGAAAAAAAAAAAAACACAAATACAAAATATTTTAAATATGGTACATTAGTGGATTAAGTTATTGTATTTACATATGTGATATAATCTATGTTTATATGTTATGTTTCCTAGGTGATTCTCTTTCAGAAGTTTCAAAAGAATCTCATTAATCCATTAATGTACCATATTATTCATGGAGCTAAATTTTTTTTGTATATTTTATTTTAATTTAAATGTTGACTTTTTTTTTATAGTTAGTGTATTTGTACATTTTTTTGTGCATGCAACCCAGCTCTGTCGAGAAAAAACCTCACACACAATTCTGAAACACTTTAATATAATATATGCGTACCCGGCCCCTTGTACTTCCAAAAACCCGATATCTGATATAATTTATAAACAGTAACCACTGTATTAATATTATTATTATATTGATTAATAGTTATAACCGATGACTGAATATACTAACTATGAGCCGTTAATAAAAAATCACTACATTTTAGTAACGCCATCGAACTGTCCAGAATAATGTCAAGAGACAAAGCTTTCGTATAATAACCCTAATCATATGGCGTATTTACGGGGCGTAGTCCGGACACTTCCTGTTGATTCGTCGTGTCTCGTACATGTTAAATTTTGTGTTTTTACATGATTAAGAAAAACAAATTTTATCGTACGATACGAAGGATTTTGTAAAAAAAATTTGGTCGCTTCAGCTGTCGAATTTTCAAATAATATCGTGATTTTTTTTTATATTATAAATTTGCGTTGCCATTATCACATTGTGATTTTGTACAGTAACTGTTTCCATCGCCACAGCAAATCTCCGTTTGAGCAACCTCCCGAGTTAGGAGGGTGAAAAATACCTTACGACCTATTCCATCGTACCTACCAAATGTATAAAAAAATATCTATACGAATCGGTTGAGCCGTTTCGGAGGATTTCGTACACTAAGACCGTGACACGAGATTTTATATTTAAGACGATTAAAAACTCAAACATTTTACATGGACTTATAAGCCGTGCGTTCTGAAAATGATCTTGGCCATCCCCATGACGCCACTGTAAATACGCCACTGTACCTACGTGTTCTAATCGGTTCATATTTTGTCATTATATTAATGCAGTTGGCTTCGTTACTTATATTATACCTACGGATACTATAATCAAATAATACGCACAATGTCATTATAGTTGAATCGTCTTTGTGTTTTCTATCAAGGCGAAGACAAAAATAATTATGGAAAACAAAGGTTGTGGGGATCCATTGGTTGGAGTGTGTTTGCAATTATTTACGGCACATGTGTAGACTGGTACAGCGCAGGGCTAGAGTACAAGAACTATACTCCAGGTTACGTCATTGCATTGCTATGTTTCCTTTTAGATATATATGTGGCGTTTAACCTCAAGGTACAGTATATAATATTTACAAATCTAATAAACTTTTAGTTATAGTTGTAGACTATAGTAAGAACTATCCACCGTGTTATGTGTGTTTGGGGGCTCACGAATCACTTCCCATCTGACCCTCAAATTGCCTCCCATGAAATGTTTTCAATACTTCTAATTTCAAAAATTCGATAACACTTGAATATTGCTTACTAATTTAGGTAGCGACTCTACATTATACTGGAATCGCCTCTGATAGTTACAGCCTATAACTAATAGATTTCTACACCTTACATTAGAGGAAATATGAATAAATTAAACAAATTGAATAAATTGAGTCAATGTCAATTTTTTTTTAAATAATCAGTACATACAATTTAAAAATAAAATGATTTAAATAATTAATTAAAAAAAACATGTAAAAATGATTGGTTTACACATATGTCATGAAAATAACTACATATTTGTTTTTCTGTATTATAGATTGTACAAGAAAATGATACTAAAATTGTAGCTTCTCAAGTGAAAAAAGTATTCACTGAAGGTAAAGTACTTGCGTTTCTTCTTTGGGTTGTTTTTATTGGATTTTTTATGTCTTTCATATGGAACTTCGTGTTTTGGTAAGCAAACAATTTCATACATTTCAATAATACAAATACATGACCAATGTTTTATTTTTTCCAAACACTGAATTTATTATATAGGTTTTTTTATACATACCTACGTATTTTAGACAAACATAATATAATATGTGTAGGCAATTACGATAGTTAGTTAATCTATGTGATATATTATATTTACTGTATAAAATAAAAAGAAATAGAAACAGTATAATTATATTGTTAACATAATATTATTATTATAATTCATTTAGATTTTAGATGAAAACTGTTTTCAATATCCATAATAATTACCCATATAAAATTATTATCTTATAAATTAAG
>WHPZ01574624.1:0-27547 GCA_016617965.1 Macrosiphum rosae | reverse complement strand
ACTGTCCTAAAACGTGATGACAGACACAAAAATATAAATAAAAATATAAAAACATACATCATTGTAAAACCAATACATTCATCGCTCCGCTCAGAATCTAAAATATGAACATTATCCTCTACATTACCTGTGATTTAAGTGGGGTTTTTACAGTGTTTTAATTTTAACTTAATATAAATTATCGTTTTAAATTTGCAATAACTATTTATTTTTAAATTTTTAAGTCAATAATAAAGTCTTATAATAACACATTTTAAAACTGATATGTCAAACTATCAAAAATAGGTGATTTTACTCTAATCAAAAATCGCAAAAAACAATTTCATATGAATGCATTTGATCTACCTATGTGGTGTTTATACAATACTTTATCTGTGATAATCGTTGATAATACATTACTACTTAATGTAAAAAAAAGAAATACCTAATATATAAGATAAAAATATGAACAAGGGGCTTACAGTAGTAACTTCAAATTGAATGCATAAAAATGGTTACCTACTTAAAATATACTTCACAATATACTTATTGCCAAATTTACGAGTATTGAACGTAAACCCATGATACTATAATTAGCAAAAAGCTATTATATTATATTTTATACGCAAAAAATAAACCTGACTAACCTACCTACATGCATAGTATATTTTTACATAGACGGTATTCTACATTAGGTAGGTAGTTGTTCTATTTCCATGTCACTCGTGTCGTGTACATCAGAAATTCTTAAGCTAGGGGAATTTTGGTCAACTTTAAGGTAGTCAGCCATTTTTTTAGGTTCGTCAAAATATATATATATATTTTAATGCTACCTAATAATAATTGCAAAAAATCATGTTAACATTATAGAGGCTCCTGGCTTCAAAAATGGTTGAGGACTGACAATAGAATACATATATTAAGTATTTTTTTTTTGTTTTTATCTAGTATTTTGCAAACACCATAGGTACCTAACTTAGCAGATTAAGATTCTTGCTGTGAATGAGATAAGGTTACACCAATAATATAATAATAAATAAATATTCTACTGATCAATAGCCACTTAGGTAAATATATTTAATTCAGTCTTAATTCGACTCAACGTAGGTAAAACTAAACAAAATATAATATAAACAAGACTTAACACAACCATGAACTATGTACATCAAATGAATACCTACGTTATAATAAAGATTAAGATTATGTAAGTAAACTATTTACATAAAGGTAGGTACTAGGTATATTATGTATTTAAAAATGGTACCGTGGGTATAGGAGAAAAGAGTATGATGACGTCTTACGATGATCGTCGCTGGAACGTTTTCACGCCGGACATGAACTGAATACGACTCGACAATTAATGTGAGCCTGCTGAACTACACCCAGCGATCGACGTTAAACAAAAATAACTAAAACTGCTTCAAAGAGCATTTGACGATAAGCTACGTCGGAGTAAAAGCACAATCGACCGCGTTTTAGGTAACACGAAAAAGGAAATCGATGATGGAAGACACTGCACCCGAACGGCAGTCGGCAATGATAAATAATAGCAAAATAATAAATTATAAGTGATTAAAATTCCGAAAGTAACAATAAAACATGTGCGAATATGGCGAGTAAAATCTGTCGTTGGAGGGAACCGCGCGGAGCGCGCAAGTAGCGTCCAAGCCTACCTGTTGATCACGGTTGTGTCAAATGTTCGACCGCATAGCTGCTACAGTGGTCTCTCGGTCGCCGGCAACAATGTTTGAACCGGTGTTGAAGAATGGTGACTTAATGGGTGGAGGTGGAGGTAGACACGAATAACGCAAACTCGCGCGAACAATAGTAACAATAAATCCGAGTTTGAAATTTTTCTTTCTACTTCACTTTAAGTGCCATAGAAATATAGAATAAAGATACTCGTGCCGTGTTCTAAAACCGCGGACTAGATACACGTCCTCTACTCAAAAAGCCGCCAGACGGCCGACATAAAGCCACGGAGTAACGACAAAACACCTATCATCATAATCCGAGATCCGACAAAATGTCACCAGCCGAAATGTACACTACCGTCTACCAACCGTATACACCTATTTGGTGCAAGATAAACATTTTAGGCAGTGGCGCAATCACGGTTGTGCACGTATGGTTGTTTGTATAATTGTATGGACGATTCGTAGCAGGTGCTGAAGCTAAATCTTATTAAAATACAACTGTATCATGTATTTGTTGAATTTTTTTAGTATAACAAACATAGTATAGACACAAACTAATGAACAAATTAATAATATTATAACGTTATGTAATAATGTTGCTATCACTTATCAATAATATCAGTCATTATCATACTATCATAGACTATAGACAAAATTTTAGTAAAATAACATTTTTGTTGTGTAAAAACATTAAAAATATGGTATTTTACGCCTTTACGGTGATTAAAATGTAATACCTATACAGATTTTCTCGTGGATACGAATGTATGTAATCTATGTATGCCGGCAAAGCGATTGGCTTCAGATATGATTTAACTTTTCTTAATAGTCATTATGGACTTCTGAAAGATTTGCACCTGCTGACATTTAATATTTTAATGGATTTACGCCAACGATGTTTGGTACTAACTACTAACATAGCCGCTACTAGACGAATATTTTTGAGGAGTGCACAAACTGTAAAGAGTTCCCAGACCCTTAATACTGTATAATATAATATTATATTAACAATAGTTTCAAATGTATATATTTATGTACTTACTATATTTTAATACGAGTGAAACAGTAACAGATTAAAACTATTGCTATTTTAACATGATTTTTTTGTCCAGTAAATTATATTTATTTAACTAGCTGGTAATTCACACTTCATGTTGACACGTCGTGGTCCATCTCTCCTCCCTCAATAATTACCCAAATCAAATATCATTAATAAAATAAGCTACACTAACTGTTAGTTTTATTCTGTCTTTTTAACTCTGGCTGATTTTAACTAGAAGTAGAACCACAGGCGGAACTAAACGTTTTTATTAGACTTTACCCACTTTACTTGATCAAATTAATACACGTAGACTTATAAATGGTATGGGGGGGGGGGATTATTCTTTGATACCGTTTTTTTTTAAACTGATTTGTATATAATTTTTTATTTAAAAATGCACGTAACAGTTATATAAACAGTAGGTACCTAAATCGTAGTATAATATAATGTTGAGTTCTCGTTGACAATAATTTCTGTTTATTTAATGGAATTCAGTATCAAGCTTAGGTGTAACATATTATTATTTTATTATTAATAAATAATAATTTATACAATTCTGAAGACAATGGTGTAACTGAAATATTACTACAGTGTTTATAATTTTATGTTTTATTTCAATGTTTAAAATAGGTACCTAAGTACCTACCTAACCACAACCGCACGTTCAGCGTTGGCACGGTATAGGGCGAGTAGGGCATCGACGCATTGTGTATTATATTATCCATTTAATACATTGCATAAAGTGATACTTACACTGGTACGAACTATCAGTATAGGTAAGGCACCGTAGGGATCTTCAAAGGGCCCTAGTATAGGTACCTACTGACTACTGTATAATATATTATTAAGAGGCCCTCTTAGTCTGGGCCAAGGCCCAGTTGGCCCCGGCCATAAGTTCTGCCCGTGAGGAGAACAGCTTGAAGAAGACCTATAAGTAGGTACCGTCAATTTCTTGATGTTTGATCATTGGGTATCTAGGTGCAGCAGAGTGGTTTCAATTCGTCCACCTTTTTATCATTGATAAAATGCTGTCTAGTGTAGATACCAATACACGAACCACAGAAAAGTAGTCCAGAAGCATAGTACAATAAGTGGTTCTATAAAACTATGTCAATAATCAAGCGTTGCCATGGTGTGTTGAAATTGCGTTTCAGATGCCTTCTACAAAACACAGAGTTTTACTGCATTACTCCAGCCAGTAGAGGAGGCTAGTATTATTAACACATGTGCAATATTAAACAAAATTTGTGTAACAAATAATTTACCATTAGTAAATATTAACAAAAGGGAAGATATTGATTTTGGCATAATTAATACTAGTCATCAATAACGTGAACCAAATTAATCCAGAACTTACAGCAGGAAAAAGATACCAACAACAAATTATTTCTAGATACTTTCAATAAACACTTCTTCATTTAATAAGCTAACATTAAGAAATAAATTATTATAATAATCTATATTATGTATCATATCTATTTTTTTTTTTTTATTAACTATCCAAATTACTTTATGAGTTATTTTATAAATTTAGTATGGGGTAGCATATTATGGTAACACATGATAATAAAGTTAAATATTAAAATAAATTATATACCTAAGGTATTTATTAAATGATTATTAAATTGGTTAACGATATTATTATGTTATAATACCTTCTTAAATGTCAATGAAATATGATTAGATTAGGTACTTTTTTTCTAGCATAGCTGCAAATTTTTCTTTTGCTTCTGTTCTCTTTTTTAAAAGATGAAGTTTAGCAATATAAAATGATTTAAAAATTACATTTCTTGCTTAAGACACCAATTTTACTATAATGTTTTAAAAATAATATTATGTTTGATTGTTGTAATTTGTAAATAAATATATTACTTTAAATAATTTAAATAGGTACCTACCTCTTTGAATTATCTGTCGTTAGATTTGGTTGACCTTACCAGCAAATTTTATATGATTAATAGCAGTTGTGAAAGAGTCATTGGCATTTAAGTGGCTTGTATTTTCTTTTACAGGTAGGTTTTATCACTTCTATCGATACTGATGGATTGTTAAAATAATAAAACTATTTACATAATATACCTATGTCATATTATATTTAACCAACATTAACATACGTGTTTAAATTGTCTTCAATTTCAGGTAAAATATTAGCAGCCACAAATCTAAAATTATACTATAGCCACAGACCTATAAACTAATAAACAGTGCTTAAAGAAAGAGGTGAGGGGGTATAATATAGAATAAAAGAGAAGAGAGAACTTACAGCTACATTATGTTGCCTATGTCTATATTTTTAAGGGAGCGTTAGCAGCAGCCGGAGCCATAAAAAAAGTTGTTACTAAATTCTATTTTTTTTTAAATTTTTTTTTATTTATATGAATTAACTACCTAAGTCAATTACTTTTTATTTATATGAACTAACCTAACCTAAAGTCAATAACTTTTTTATTAATACATTTATATCAATTGATTTTTTACTCCACTTACTCTATTAATTATTATATAATTATTTATTATTTATTATATTACTCGCACAGACAACTACTGGCATACTAGTCATATTAGTCCAAATTTGTTTAATATTTATATGAACTAACTACTAAAGTCAATTACTTTTTATTTATATACATTTATATTTATATTTTTTATTTATATGAACTAACCTAACCTTAAGTCAATAACTTTTATTTTTTTTTAATTTAGGATTTTTATTAAATTTGCCCATTTTTATTTAACTTTCATGTTTATACAATTACGAATATTTCTTATTAATTTGTTAAACTCTGTTAACTTTTGGTTTAAGCTGTGCATGTAAACGTTACAACGTCAACTGGTTTGGTGGAAGTGTATTATACTAATACGATTTTAAACGCGCATGTATACAGGTACCCTAATTCAAGTTGATTCAAATTAATGGATGCATGTAAACATGGTATAGAAATCTACCATGTGCCACGAAAATTGGTAAATAAATAATAAGGTTCCCTTGGTTTATGTACGTTGCTTTTTTGTCTGTAAAAAGTGTAAAGTCAAAGACCGTGTTGGAATGTCTAGCATGTCAGTCACCTGAAGTAAAAATCGATTAACTTTTAAATAAAAAAATTAGGGACATGAAAGTTTTTGCCCCAAAGTACATAAAATTATTAATATTTATTACCATACGGCATATACAAATACACAATAACATTTTCAAAATATTTAAATTAATTTGTGAACTTATTCACACCATTCTACACTTCTCACTTCTTAGTACATCGGTATATAGTATTGACCACGGCCTAAGATAATCAAGACTATATCCATTGATTTTTAGATCACCTGAAAAGTTATCTTCTTGTATTTAAGCCAGATATATAGTCGGTTATTTAAATTCAATTATTTATTTTATAACAAAAATATGTACTAACTTTTATTGTAAAATCATATCTAAATTAAAGACAAATTGATATCAGTTTTAAAAATGATTCTATACAGCATGAATTATTTTTCATAAAAGGAACATAGAATATTACTGTTTATTAAAAAGTTCTTGAACCTAATTTTATTTATATTTGAATCAAAATTAATTTACTATATAATGAAAAGCAAGAATTACATTTTCAAATTATAGATTTATAATAGTTACAAAAAGAAAAAACAATATGAATTATAAACAAAATAAAATTATTACAATTAAAAATCTACTAAATGTATGATACAATTTGTGATTAATGATCAGTTATTATTATACATACAGAAAAACATAATACATATACATTATAACTAATAATTTAAATTGTTATCAAAATCTCCACCTTGGAGTACAAAAAGATTTTTTCCTGGTCACAAAAAATAGAATTCTAACGCCAAAATTTTCTCATATAAAGGAACAAATAATGAATACTAAACATTTAATTTAGAGATTATTTAAACAATTCACTCAAATTAACTCTACCTGTTCCAGAAAAGGGAACTTTAATTACCTTAGTCTTCGCATCAGGCATCATAGCATCTAACAATTTCTCTAGAGCAGGAACTGAAAGTATATCAACATTATTATACGTGTCTTGTTTTTTTTTAGCAGTACCCTTAACTCCTGGTTGCTGTGGGGACTTTCTTGTTCTGAGTATAGGTATATTGTTGGTCGTTTCTTTAGTATGGGATAATTCTAAATTATAACTAAGAACATGCTGGTTCTGAAGATATTGAGTTATAAATAAGTCTGTAACACGGAGTAACTCAACAGTCAATCCCCAAACCAAGTGTGTTAATGTCTTGGAGAGTTTCTTGAGACAGTCAATCAGGTAACGGTTAGTAGTTGCGGACTAAAAAAAACAATTAGATTAATATTAATAAATAGATGTTATAAAATAATATATTACATAAGTAGTACATACTTGGCTTAAATAAGAAGGAATAATCAGTAATCTTTTAATACCATCACATTTTTCCAATTCCTCTTCGACACAATTACTGAATTCTATGTTTACCAGTTCCAGAACACTGAGCTTTTTAAGACCTCTAATGACAGTAAAAACATCATGTGCAGATTTATCCCATCCATTACAGCAATTTTCTAGTCTCAATGTTTTCAAATTGACAAATCTTCTTAGTGACACGGCAAAACCCTTTGTTAAGTATTCGCAATCACCAATTTCAAAAAACTCAATATTATCAGTAATAGTATTCAAACTATGATAGATCTCTTTTGGAAATGCTTTAATAGAGGTTAATGACTACATAAAAATAATATGAGTAAATATAATACTTTTTCTTTCCTTATATATTTTAATTATATATATAATTAATTATTACTAAACTTACAAATTTATTCAAATTTATTAAATTTTTAAATGATGGCAATTTCGTTAATTTTATTCCAGTTAAACCTTTTAGTCTTAACTCTGTGAGATTTGTCATTTGTCCCAAATAATTTAAGTTGAGGTACATTATATCATTGGGATTTTTTGTCTCTTTCATCATGTTTGGATTTCTAAAAATAAAATTAATTATTGAAACTATTGAAAAAAATGGATGATATTTTCTTTATTACTTTATTGAAGTAGCATTAAGTACTTCAATTTGAGGTAATGAGTGAATAATTTCTTCAACAACAAGGACAGGACATCTATACAATTCAATGAATTTTAAATGTTGCGCTCTTTTCATTGCATTTGCAAATTGCAACCAAAAACTTTCGAAGTCTTCAACTTTAGAGGGTATCAACATACGTCTAGTGTCTAATGTATCAGTCCTATGTTGATCAATTGATTCTACAAATCTTTCCCAGTCATAGACCATAGAATTTTTTAAGCGAACATTCTGCCACTAAAAATATTTAATAAATAATCATAAATACACTCTATGACATTTTAAGGTTAAACTTACTAAATATTTATTCATTGCAATTATATTCCAGGCTGTACATACTCTAGAAGCTGACAACAGCTCATGCGTTTTCAAATATTTAAAAACATGTCTCAATGCTAAAGCCATGTAATTAAATGATTGCATGGATGAAGAAGGTCTTCCAATTTCTCTTAAAGAAATCTCAGAGTTCCTGTTAAATTTTATTAAAAAAAAAAAAAAAATTAAATTAGAGTTATAATTATTTTACAGTACTTGAAATCAAAATAAATATTTATTTGTGTTCTCGACCAGGCACATATTAAGACCACTAGCTTTAACATGCAAACTAAATTACACCTCAGAACATGTATAAAACAATTAGTAAATAACAAATAGGAGTAGAAAGGAATATAGGAATGCTGACTTTCTGCTCAAATCTGAAAACGAACACAATCAAATGATTATGGTAGTAAAAAAACAAACATTTAACATACACTCATTCATACAAATGAGACCAAGGACCAACGCTACTGCGAGCTTGGTCCATTATTACATTCCTCCAAAAGATAAGGAAGATAAAATATTTTCTTACTCATCCAGATTTTTAGGTTCTTGAATAACACAGGACATCAAACTGGGTCCTTGTGTTTTTTTCATTTCATAAACATACTGCTTATGAAAACTACCATCAACCATTTTAGTTTTGTATACATTCCCTTGACAAATAACTGTATTAATTATATCAGAATCACTATTATCACTATATTCATAAATTTCATAATGCATTTCATCAGTTTTAGAAATAGGTGTTTTATCAATAAAAAAATTAGGTGCGTCTAACGCTTGATACACCTGTTGTAAACGAATTGGTTTAACACGTAGTTGTTCCAGTTTAGTAGCACCAACAACCACAGTATGAGAGGACTGTACATGTCTATTTCTTTGCCACACAGTACAAATACTAACAGTTCTATATAAAAAAAAAGGAGAAAGTTTTATTGTTTTAAAAAAATAAAGAAAACTATAAATAACCACTTACTATACATACATAATCAACAATTTTTTAATTAGCATTTAAATTGACACATACTTGATGATAGTGGACCAGACATTGAGCACACATTAAAGAGGCAGGTTCATCGTTATTCGGTCACCATATCCCACAAGGTGTCTGCATAATGACTTCATCATCTGATGTTGACAACCTATTTTTATCCATTCACGTATATGATTTGATTGAGGAAGGATTATGAAGGATGCATAAGGATAACAACCCCTCAATTTATTATATTATATGTGAAGCCAAATAATAAGCTAAGAAGCAAAAACTGTTTAAGCATTAACAATAAAAAATAAAGCCAATATGTTACCGTCTTGTAATTATTGCGTTGTTTATATCAATATTCTCAAATTTTGAAGAAGAAACTTTTGGTGATGCACTAGACTGAATAGCTTGGCAGTTTTCAGATATGTATTCAGGTGTAGATGAATATGTATTCATTGATTCCGAAATACCTATGTGATAATGTAAAATGTCAGTTCTGTATTTAAATTTCACAATAAAACAAATAATTATTTCTCAGATTAACAGGCAAATAAATACACAAAGAATTCCACCAAATTATAATGTATGTAATTTTGAAAAATTTGAATTGTATTTGAATTAAATATATCACAGATAGATTTCCTTATGTGTACATTTTAGAATATTACAATGAGATGCAGTATTATTTGAGATAATGCGAGAATACAAATTCACACCTGCAAGAGTCAATACCAATTATTTGAATTAAGTTTATTTAATATTTTATAAATATATATATTAAGTGCTAAACAAATTTTTATATGGTATATACTCAATTAAAATTGAATCCCTATTCATAATTCATAAATAATAATAAAATATATTAGTATAGTAATATATAGTATATAAAATATATTTTTAATTTTTACCTTTTTTAGATCTCAATCTGGAGGACCTCTTAGCATTTTTAAAAACATTTTCAAAAATTAAGAAAAATTGTAGGAACATTTTTTGTAAAAGATTAAAATATAAATAATTTGGTTTTAGTTTTAATATTTTCATAATATACATGATGTAAAATATATAAACATAAGCCGGTTTACAGATAATTCATAACTTACTACTTGATTTAGACTGTATCTTTTTATTAACATGATTGTTATTATCAATGGGTGGCTCTTCTACTTCCATAGGTTCACCTTTTTCTTTACTTAGTTCCATTTTTACCACTGAACGTGGTCATAAACAAAAAAAATTGATAACAATTAAAATTGGTACATAATTAATTTTAAGTTGAATACAAAAGCTGTATAAACATATAATAGACAAAAAACTTACATTTTTTCTTTTTTTCAATAATTATCAATACATCATCATCGATATCAAATCCAATAAAATGTTGTTCTGGTTTATTGGTTTCCTAAAATTAAATAAATTAAATTTATAACTTATTATTTTTAATTTATCATATTATACAATCTTGCTATAATATTATATGATAAATACTACAAAAAATGTTGTATGCTATTTATAATATAATCTAATCGAGACAAAATATTTATTGTTAGTATGTAATGAAATGGTTTCTATATAAAGAATAATACAGAAATCAAGCAAATTATATTAGGATAAGTATTAAGTGGGTAAACTGTATTATATTCACATTATTTAGTAAAATTAATAAATGTTAAATTAAGACAAATTATTTTGAACATTGTTTTTATTAATCTTCACTAAAACAATGCATACTGTATTGTGAACCTTGCATATTGTAAATCATAACTTTTACACTGAAAACTTGCCTTACACAAAATAAAATACAAATTAAACTTACCATTAAGATACCCATTTTTTAAAACCATGGGAAAAAGACAAATAACTTAAAAATGTTGAAAACTATAATGGATAAGAAAAATATTTTGATATACAGTTTTCAGTACCATAGACATATGGTATATATATATACCTATATAATAACTAGATAACCGACTTCCTATGGTCCCAAGTTTTAATAAGTGAGGCGACAGACATTAGCTAATGTTTCAATGTTAACATTCAAAAACATAACCTTAAAATATAAATGTTAACATTCAAAACCATAACTTCAAAATATAATTTTATAAATGAATATATCTATATACTATAAACATTATTATTATTACTATTATATATAAATATAATTTCTATTGACTTTTTTTATAGGTTAGGATTTTAGATGCAAATGGCTGCCGAGCATAACTTTTTTTCATGAGTCGGCTATCTAGTAATTATATATGTCTATAGTCAGTACAGTTAATGAGATAGGTGGTCAGTGATAAAAATATAGAAATAATCATCCATATATTCTTAAACAATGCATTAAAACAAATATTGAAATTTAAAAAAAATAAAATAAAATGTATAACTGTATAGAAATTAACTAGTGTTTTATTATATTTAAAAATTAAAACAAAATGTTTTATAATATTGTATGAAATGTGAAACATGAATTGTTTATTAAAATGTTTTTACAAAATTCTGATTTCATCATAGTTTTCAGCATACATTGATTGTTTGCAAAAAAGTCGCTTGATAAAGTAGTTATTTACCAAAGTATCATATTATTTTAAAATAAATGTAGCATAGAATTAGTAAATATAATTTTTATTAAACACGTTCTCCGCCGCCATTGTCCCGTGATCGTCACTAGTGCATATTAAAAATTCGCTTAAAAATAATTCGGCTATAGAGGCATCGCTATATTATTAAAAAAACCAATTCTTTGCAGTTGATTTCTGTTTCCTGCCTTTTTTCATTTACTTTTATTGCTTTTATTGTCCTTCGTATGTTATCAGCAGATTCGCGGCTTGTGGCACCAGAATAGAAATATACATGCGGAGGTCAACGTGTTAATATATAAAAATCTAATAATTACTTTTAAACCAGCAGATTTCTTCCCCTTTGATTTATCCATTGTTGATACCTAGAATAATACCCGATTAATTAATAATTTTTTTTTTAAGTTATAAAAGATAAATATATATTTAAAAATGAATTTGTTGGTGCTGGAAACTATAACCCATAATAAAATTAATAAAGGCATACAAGCCAAAAAATTTAATTTATATTACTCCATACTAGGGGTTTGGAAGTTAAAAATCAAAATTGATAAAATATAGATACACTTGAAAAATATAAAATATTCAAACAAACATGTTGAAAAAGTAAAAAATACAAACACTAATTCAAAATCAAATAGAAAAAAAATATTGCTAAAATATTATTAGTTACATAATAGCACAGATTATATAAAACTTATATTTAAACTTACATTAAATAAAAATTATATAAAATATAATCTTTGATAATAGTAAGGATGAGTTCTTGAACTCTATCCCAACTTTGAGAAATTAAAACAATTTTGAAGTTTACTGAAAATTAATGCTCAAAATTCAATAGGTACTTCAAACTTAACATTTTGAACAGTTTACATTTCCAGTATTTCCCAAACATCCTTTATCAGTTTTTACAAATTGTCTGATTTGAATTTAAATGTTAAAGTAAAAACTGGATTTGAGTTTGAAAAATAAAAGAAGTTTGAATTTTGAGATCTTGAAAATTGTAATATTTGACTCACCACAAACTACAGAGCAAATAGGTATGTCCACAACTTTGTAATAGCCAGCGTGTTCGCCAACCGCTTCACATTCCGTCAATAAGCCTAGTTTTACTCTTTTCGTTGGTAGAATATAATTACATGATGGTATATAGGTATTTAGGTGAGATAATGCGAGATATTCTTTTGCTCTTTGTCAGACAATTTAACAAAGTAAATGAGGCAAACATTAACAAGAGCTGTGTACAGTAGGATGTGTCAGACTATCAGCTGGAGCAAAAGTAAGTCCTATTGTTGCTAACACACTAAATTATTAGTATTATTTTTATTTATTTTGTCATGGTTCGACCTATCCATACATAATAGTATTATACAGATTATTTGTTATAAAAAATAGGTGGTGGGAAACTGATAATTTAAAAAAAAGTTTGTTGTTATGGTGTAACTATACCATCTAAATATGCACATGCCATAATAATATCCAGTTTAATTGGAGAATGATGTTCAATACATTTATGGGAAGAATTGTATTAAATTTTAAAAAATAGTGTTTACTTTTAATAAATAGTTTTGACTTGAATAAATTGTGTTGACTTGTGAAAAATAGTTTTGACTAAAAACTTGCAAAAAATGATGGTTAAAAACTTGTGGTTTGAACTTGAGTGAAACTCTTTTACGCACTCCGCTCTATGTGTAAATTGATCAATACATTTATAATTTTGTATAGCGGACATTACATGTGATTAAGAGGACGTCGCACCCGCATGTGTTGTCTCCGTCTTACACACATACGACATACCAAATGTTCGTTGGCTAGTTTCAATAGGGTATTGTCAGTTTTTATATTAGAGTGAATTGACTTATTATCAAACTTTTAGGTAAGAACAGTATTTGTGTTCTCTCATAGGTTTTTTACAATATTTTAATTTTTAAGTGAGTTATGGGTATGTAAAGTATTCATATTCTAAAATGTTCATAACTCACTTTAAAATTAAAATATCGTAAAAAACCAACGAGAGAACACAGATAATGTTGTTACCTAAAAGTTTGATAGTAGGTCGATTCACTCTAATATCAAAACTGACAATACCCTATTGAAACTAGCGAACGAAAATTTGCTATGTCGTACATCGAGACAACACATCCGGGTGAGACATCCTCTTAACTAGATATCACAATTCATTAAATGGGACGCAATACGGTAAGGAGTAACTACCCGGAGCCGATACGGTATCATCCCATTTGTGTCGGTGCAAACAATCAGTGATAAGTGTATAGGTATTAGGTATGCGACAAAGCTTTGTTGGTTAAAAATATCACCATCGAAGTAGATAAACAAGCGAAACGCCGACTAGCCATAACGCCTATAAGCCAAGTAATAATATGAAATGGTCTATTAGTTTATTAGTTTAGTATTTACGTGTATATTCTAGCGAGCACTTGTACCTATATACGACGAGTGGGGGTTAGCATTGTAGTTTTTTTTTAAAGTAATATTTAAGTATGGAGAGTAAATTTAATGCAGCAATTGAAAAAAATGTCAATAGTAAAAAGAGAGATGACAATATATTTTATTTTAGTTATGAAGAATACAACAATAAGATTCAAAATGTAAGAGAATTAAAAATTGGTGGAAAAGAAAAATTAATTAAAGCTATAGTTGAAAATGACTCTGACGTTTTATATTATGTCACAGTAAACGAGTTGTTTGAAGTAATTCATTCGGCACATTTAGCATTAGGGCATGGTGATAGAAATAAATTTAGAAAGTCAATTAACCTAACCTTTCATTAATTTCATTGAAATCAAAAATGATTAGATTCAAAAATGAAACACCCACAAACAATAAATAATTATTAAATAGTATCTATATTAAAACAATCAGTGTATTATTTGAGATTTATCATAATTTAACACAAGTTTTGGTAAATTACGTCAATGACCGGTGAAAGATGTACATTTGAGTTTAAAATACCTATGTGTTTTTACAACATTTACCTACATAATTGAATCATTTTGGTTAATGACGACATTTACCAATTTTTGTCTTTCACCGTAACATAAATATATAAAATATATTAAGAGGACGCTACACCCGCATGTGTTGTCTCAGTATTACAAATGTAAGACATAGAAAAAACGGTTTTGCAAGGGTAAAAACCACTCAGGCCACAGTCCAAGTTAAGCAACCAAATGTCCACACTATATGTATAAAAAGAGGAGAACGTTTACTGTGCAACATTGTTTTTAATTTTTCGATATCACAAATAGGTAAGAAACAAGTTCCGATTGTTTAAAAATTCATTATTTTTGAGTTTTTCAAACTTGGGTAACTTTTCTTTTAATTCCGATATCGGTAAAATGAAAACAACGTTGCACAGTGAATTCTTTACAGTGTGAAAATTTGGTTGCTTATCTTGGATTACAGCCCTAGTGAGTGGTTGTTACCCGCACAAAACCGTTTGTACGACATAGACAACACATGCAGGTGTAAGTAGCGTCCTCTTAAACATAGATTCAGATTCAAATATATAATAATTAAAAATGCTAACTTTTTTCTTCTTGAATTGTTGTGTATTATTCCCGTTATTGAACATAATATTAATTAAGTCGAGGTGTTTTGATCACTGAGCGACTATCGGCAGATCAAGGAATTCCCGTGATAGTTAGTCGAGTAATAATCTTACATTCGTTCTACGAAATTCGATCCAAACGGGACAAACACTCGAAACTCATGACGTGCTGATAATAGTATGGTTTAGATAAATCGTGTCGCGAAATGGCGGGACGCGGGTGATCGATCACAACCACTTCGTAACGGTCGTCGGCACAGATATTTACGAATGTTTATTGATCCGTGGTCGTCGGTCGTCGGTAATATTTTGTATCACGATTCGAGAGATATCACGATATTATCGGCGGAAAAATTTCGATAACACGATATTATCCGAAGAAATATCGTTATATCGTTGCCGTCCATTTATGAAACAGTGTTTACGTACCGGTGTAGTCATATATTATGAGAAATAAGATGACGTATGATCGACTCGAACCGTGTTTTCGTCCTAGTTCCGGGCATGTGCATCGCCTTGTTTTTTGCGCATACTGCGTTGCGTATTAAGATTAAATGTATACTAGCCATAGGGTTTTTGTTGGTTGCCTATATAAATATTATACTTTGCCCCTTAAATTTATATGCGCAGTCTTATCAGTGATCTTATAAGTTATCACTGAGCATACTTCTTATTCCTTATACCATGTGTGTACATAGTATTAATATTTAATTGTAATAATATTATAGTCTTGTAGGTACGACGCAAGTAATAGGTATTTGAATAAAAATGGGTTCGATCACTGAATATCCAATCTGAACATGGTATAGACGGAACCAAAATACTAGAACACCAAAAAGAAGGACGGTCCCTTAGACAAAGATGAATTATTAGGTTTCTTATTGGATTTATCTTAAATTATTTTCACACGAAAAATATTGTTTTAAATTGTATAATATCTTAGGTATAGTAGTACATGAAAATTACCCCGTAACATAGATGCCACATATTCAGATGAACCGTCACAAGAAGACCCGTCTATGTTATGTATATGTCACGGATGTGTTACGTACCCTACACAATAATATATTATATTATAATATAGCACACATTCGGAAATTGTAAAAGCCATTGTTTAATTGTTCCAAAGTAATTGAACGATGTATTGGCGTGATGGACGTAGTGATTGATATTTTAGTATACCAAATTAGATGAAAAATACAGTATTATAACTTTATAGAAATATTTTTAATTTATTATGATTTATTGTAATTTTTTTTAATTTTTTTTTTTTTTTTATTGACTTGTAAGTAGTGTTACATTCTAATATTCTATTTACACAAAACATAAATTATCACATCCTAATTAGCAAAGGTGATGTTGGGCAAACTGAAGAAAATAATTAAGTTAAGTTGAGATAACACAAGATCAACAAATTAGAAGTGAACAGTTAACAAATCATAAATTTAACTCGATAGGTTAAAAGTTAATATGGAAAAAAAATATACTTAGTGATATACAGGTATGAAACGTTTTATACATTACACATATAATGCCACACGTTTAAAACTTTATAACAACTAAGATAAAAGAAATATTAAGAACACATTTTTTTTTTCCTTTGAAATATTATATTATTTATTATAATAGTAATAAAATAGACTGTAGGTACATTGTAAGCAACTATTATGATCAAAGGTTTTTATTTTATATAATATCATATATTGTTCTTGTATATCTAAAAAAAAAGTTGTATACTTGTTAAAAGTTTAATAAAATATGTTGTTATATAATAATAATAATAATAATAATAATAATAATATTATTATATTTATTTTTAATAAAAATTACATTTGTAAATAATATAAATCTTATAAAATAATATTTGAGTTAATTCTATAAAATAAATATAAAACTATTTTTCTGGTTTATAATTTTAAATCTTTTATTTTAATAAGCATCTAAAACCAAAGTATTTGGTGTAAAAACAATGTTAGACAATTCAATTTATAAGAGATGTAAATACATTTTTCAAATGTAATAATATTCGAAGAACCCTTCAAAATTATTTTTATTGAAATTTCAAATAAGTTAATCGACTTTTGGGACATTTATCTCAATAAATATCTCAATGAATAAAATGCACCAAAAAACAGATTGACTATTCATTATAAACTATAGACCTATTAACAACTCATATAGGTAGTCTTAAAGTATATTTTGTCTGTGATTAACTTGAAAACAAAAGTTAGTTCAATGATCTAGTATTTACACTGATACACTCTTTAAGAAATATTTCATCCAATACAAGAATTCCTTATATTTGTTGTATTCATTTGGCTTAAAATTTTTTTTTAGAAGATTAAAATATCAAACCTTATCCATAACATAATATAAGTTGGGTTATATAAAAATATAATGTTACAAACATTTCATTTTAACTAATGCATTAATTTAAATTAAATATGTAATGTATAATATATAATTTATATTTTAATAGTACATGACAATATGAATCATCTAAGGGCTAATGACAGTAGAGTATCAGTATGATATCCCACGAGCTATCTTAAAATTATAAGTACATACTATTATCAACTTAATTTTGTATTTTTTCTTTCCCATATTTCTGACCATGCTGTTCGACACCTAAACAGATATATGAGACTATCACTATTGTAATAAAAAGTACAGTAAATATAACATTTGGTTTTTTTTTTTACACTGAAACCCACATTAATATTGTTAAACATGTAAGTTGTGGGGTTGGCCCAATTCAATCTAATATGAATAATTATTTTCTTCTCTTGAATCTGTGAAGAACATAACAATTTATTTTGTTTATAGTGGTGACTGACAGGTTAGGTTTCCATTTTTTTACTGTAAATTAATTAGCGAATAATTTTCTTGAACATTTTTATGTATCTAATTCAAAATTCTAATAAGTAGTTATTAAAATTTTTATACTAACTGTCCTTAAATATGGTTTTAAAAAAATATAAACTATATGTAATATTAGATGTGGTATTCATTATACTTGGACCAGATTCTGATACAATGATGTTTTTTATTTTTTTCCTTTTTTGTCTGTCTTGGTAAACAAAGTAAATTATAATTTAATATCCGTTACCTTATACTAGGTCGTAATTACCAAGGTTTATAGATAATAAATGTTGTAGAAAGTATCAAAACGTAAGAATGGTAGAAATTTTACGGTGACATCATCATTAGGAGACATTATTAATTGTTTACAATAGTAAATAAAGTAAAATATTATATCGTTTTCACATTCATTTTTGCAAGGTTTATGCTTAGTGTTAATTTAAATTTAATATCATGATAACAAATTTAAAAAAACAATTGTGCATGTAAAACAAATGTTGTGGAAATTTGTGGTATACATTGTGGAATATTTTAAAAAATAAAAAATTTAAATTAACATGTATCTATTTCTCTTTCTTAATCTTTCTACTTTTTGAAATTCGCCTTAAGATAAAACAACAATTTTAATTATAAATGCATATTGTGTTTAAGATTTATACCTAATAATTACCTATTTAACTGTTGCTTAAATTAACAATACATTGTGTGACTTACTTATATATTTCGAATATTTTCAAATTTAGATGAGCGACGAATGTTAATACCAATACATTTTGTGATAAATTAATAATTATCAACAAATATATTATTATAATCATTTTCCTCAATTTTTTTCAGTTATCATTTTGTATATTTATTATATTTATGAGTAGTTCATAATGTATATACCTTCTATACACTCTACATATTATCAGAATGAGTCATCGGCTAAACTTATCTTATTTATGAGTTCTATTCGTATTTTAGTAATGTTTCACTAGTACATCAATACTAACTTAATGTTCTCTTTAAATTTACCTTTCGTTTGTTTCTCAGATTACTTTTGCTAATTTAATCCTCCCCAATTGTATTCAGCACCACCATCATCATCATTATCAATGTCTGAATAATTGTTCCATTTTTGAACTTCTTTGTCGCTTCCGCCATCATTTATTTCATCCTTGAATAAATAAATAAAATAAAATAAAATACAATAGCTGCGTTGCATAAATTATCACTATACATTTAATTAATTAATACTGAGCTATGGTTTCTTAAACAATTAATAATAGCTCATGATTAGTCCATTAAATTTATTTTATTGTATTTTACTTATTAAATTTATTCATTTGATTTTTATTCAACCCCCAGCATATGAATACATGTTTTATTATTTAATAGCAAATATAGTATACCTATTTTAAGTCTGATATTGTTATCGAACTATCTCTCTCTGTATTTATGTTTATGTTACTAGAAAAATATACAATTATGGCAACATAGATGACGGATGATATAAGTGCAATATGATTTAATGAATATGATATTTAATCGTAAAGCATAAAATAAAGTAAGGTTATTATCTGACGCTAGTTTGTTTTTTCTTATCGGCTTTCTTACAATGGGGCAAGTCCACATATAATAAGTTATATTATATGTAGTTTTAGTGCTTATCGTGTAATGCCATAATAGCTACAAAGATCATGAATTTGCATATAATGCTGTAACTGAAATATATGCAATGTGGCCAGAACTTAAAATAGTTCATGGTAAACCTCATCACTCAAAGAGCTAAGGTTTAGTCGACCGAGCTAGCCAGGACATTGAAATTATCCTTGCCCAATGTGTAGCCAGGTGTAGCCAGGGTGGAGGCTGAGGATCTGCGCCCCTCCTCCCCAAAAAAAAAAAATATTAAGATAATTTAAAAATTATGTATTATCAATATATGATAAGGTTTAAGGGAACCAAAATCTAAAATAAAACTTCGGCATCTGCATATTATAGTTATGGAAGAACATAGGTAAACCACTGCTGTGTAAAAATTGATCAGCCCCCTGAAGAAAAATCCTGGCTACGCTATTGGACCTTGCTATTTGGTTGCAAGACAACCATACTAAAAATTGGAGTGAGGGTATAAAATTTATTCAGTTTATGAAAAACCGTTCATTGCATTCAGGAATAAAATCTTCACTTTACGAAGGTATGTTTGGTACAAAAGCTGAAATTGGATTGAAAAGTACACTTCTGCCAATATAATAAGTAATTTAAAAACTGAAGAAGACATCGAAACAGCTCTGAATTCTATTTTCACTACGTCGAACAGTAACGCCGACATCGAAAACCAAGAATGTTGCTATCTACCTATAAAATAATATTAATACTGTTTAATTAGAATTTTAGAATTTTTGAGTAATAATTATGTAAATAAAATAAATTAATGTATTTGTTTTATTTTAGGTGTACCTTTAAGAATAAAAGCTAATCGTGTAAATAGAATCATATCACTAATAAAGTTCAAGCCATAAACATGAAGCAAGCTTCTGAGAATCGTGTTCATCCCTGCAAAGTTGGATAGTCAATAACGGTTAAAATTCCAGACGTCGATAGGGCCCGCAGTGATTTTAGAAACATTATTGGAAATATTCTTAAGAGTATTTACAAACATTTTACTAATATTATTATTAATATTCCAGATAAAATTATAAAAATGTATTTATTCTGTCTTAAAAGTTAACAATAAAATGTATGAAATCAGGACTAAGGACCGAGGCCTTTCAACTTTATACAGTAGAAACCAATTTTTAAATTTCACTCCTTTGGGTGGTCAGAGCAATGACCGATGTACGTGTGTACAAAAGTGTAAAACGCAGAAGTGCAAGTGCAAAGCAGCAGAATCACTATGTACATCAAATTGCCACTAAAGCAGTACAATATGTGACAACAAAATTGAAAAAAATTATTATATTTTCTAATAATGTAAAATAATATATGTCATTATTCAGTATATCATACATTATCTATATAGCCCAAATTGTAAACTTTGCTCGTAACATATACAAAGAAAAGTGCATGAATACCCTAGTATAATATCTATATATAATTACTATGTATAGGTAATTTTATACTATATTGTATAGGTTCAAGTTACCGGACTTTTACTCTTTGACTTTATTCTCTACCTATGAGGTAAAATACCATATAGGTACAAGAGTTTAATTAAATAGGGTTACCTATAAAATTAGACCACTATCACAACTTTCAAATTTATTTTTAATAAACATATATAGTTTAAAAAAGAAAGACTACTTATTGGTGTTGTAGAAATTTAGCCAAATAGCTGCCTAAAGTCCAATACTAAATTGTTAATACATTTTACATTTATATACCTAATAATTAAAACTAATTTAACCTCATAGTCGTGCCCATGGGTAGGGCTGATTGGGCTTTAGCCCCACCTGAGATTTATTTTATGTGGGTGGGTCGGAAACTTATGAAGATATGACTAAAAGTAGGTATAACCCTTTTAGGTTTTAAACATATGTGTTTACCAGAGAGACTCATTATTTCAAAAAATCTACTATGATAAAATAATTTGTTTTTATGATATTTTAGTAAATTCAATTTATTTACCTTAAAAGTCACCACACACTGTAGCGGTGGTGGTAAAATGAGTCTGGACACAATTTACCGTCACCGCCAAGACAAAAAAATGTTACAGCCTCCGCTGTAGACCACAGATAAAATATATTACACAGAGTAGTCAAATTAATTTTGAATAAACTTACGGTCTTAGGCAAAATAATGTCTTTGTTATTTTCTGATAGTGCTTGATTTTTTGATATAAATGAATATGGTATATCAAACTCATCTTTGTCATCTAGTTTTTCATTACATTGTCTATATTCATCCTTAACTTCCTAAAGAACAAAAATAAGAACCAAATAAAATGTTGGTAATTTCATTAAATAAATAAAAAAAAATAATAACCTAGATTGACTTATTTATGTTTTGTTTTGTATAATAAAAAGTGATTGAAAACCTAATTAGTATGAATAAATTATAATTTCAGTAGGCATTGTGATATTGTCACTGTGATCGGTTTGAATGCACTAAACACTATTGTTATCAGCAAGCACTACAACCATACTTACTGTTTCATTTCTTCGGAAAGTATAAGATACATCTGTATCTTCCTCTTCATAATATTGTTCATCATATTCATTTTCATAATCTGGCCACTCAGATTTTATATTAATATCATTTTCATATTCTATAGATTCATATTTAGAATCATCTTCATATTCATCCTCTTCCACCATTTCAGGCTTCACTACTCTCGATACATTAATTGGAGGAGAATCATATTCATCAATATTTTCCTAAAAATTAGTATAAATTATTATAAAAATCCCAACATTTATGAAATGAAGTAATATTTACTTCTATAGGTTCTCTCTTGATTTTTTTCTGTAAGCTTTGTATATCAAATTCATTCTTCTCATTTAGCTAAAAAATTAGATTATGCAATTTTAATATCAGACATTTTCATCCAAAAAATAAAAACTTACTAATTTATCAACCTGTTCAGGTGGGCTTACATTTTCTTTGATACGTCTAAATCTTAACATAACCAATCGGCTCTTAATAACCAAATTATATTTTTCTTTGTACGCTTGTATCGCATCTTCCACGTTAGAAAACTTAATAAATGCACATCTAATAGAGAAATGAATTTTTGAATAATTTATTACTAAGACTAGTGGTTTATATATGGTGTAAGCAGGGGTATGGAGTTATTATCAATTTCTACTAGATAATTTAATATATTGTTTGAACTTAAGTAAGAAAAACATAATAACTAAAACATTAACGGCAAATTTTATTGTATTTTTTAAGTATTTCAAATGTAAATGTAATACACAATAAAATGTATCAGAATTTGTTATTTTTAAAAGTTTTTGAATGTCTTTGGTATATACGGGAACATATCATTAATTTTTTTTTTTAATATTTGATAGGGGCTTATGCAATTGTTTCATATAATTATGTCTCCAAAAAACAAAAAAAGCAAAGATGCCACTAGCTTATATATACAAAATATATTTTACTTGAATAGTATTAATAGAGTTTGGAAATTACCTTGTGAACTTCTTTTTTGTAGCAACCCCAATGTTTATTTGAATGGCTTTTGGAAATTCATCTTTAACAGCATTATATGTGATATTTGGTGCCAAATTTGCAAGATATAATCTGAAGTAATTAATAATTTTATGATCCATAGTATAATAATAATTATATTTAATATCAATTCTAATTTGTGTACATGACTTTAAGAAGTTGTGTAAAAAGAACCATTTAAATATACAGTAGAACCTCAATAATCCGGACTGATTGGGGCTCTAGGTTGTCCGAATTTCACAAAATAACCTAAATACGAGTATGTATTAATGTATGATAGAATTAAGAACATGTATTATGAAATCGACGTGATTGCCAATTTGTTTTTGGTATTTTGAAGAAAATATCGTGATCACATGCATATAATATATGGGAATTCGTTGAATTCCCTTTCATGTTTTTTTTAGTCTGCGTCTCAAACTACGCGTTTACGTGTTATTAAACGACTGTCCGGATTAAGCAAAGTCCGGACTATTGGAGTCCAGATCAATGCGGTTTTACTGTACATACATACTACATACACAAACTAAATATATTACTATAATATAACATACTTACAATGTATATTTTCTTTTAAAGTATAAAAACATGATTTTTTTACAAAAGTATTGTTGTAATATACAACAAATCTGTACTTTACTTAAACTAAGGACATTTTCAAATAATTTCAAATTTAATAGAAATTATAGTTTCTAGTTTTTATATGGATCTAGAACCAAATGCACTTACGTATATGGATCAATGCTCTCCGGTAATATATTTTTTTCAAAATGATTTTTTTTGATTTCTACCTTCAATTTTTCATGTTGGAAAAAAGTTTTATTTAGCGCATTTGCAACATTTTCAATATTTGCACTTGGTTGTACTTCCACATAACAACACCTAAAATTTAATTTAAAAAAAATAGTTATTATTTTAAGTTTTTACCAAATAAATGTATTACTTTTGAAATTAAAATGGACAAATGTAATTTAGTTGATGATTGCTGTTCAAGTCACTTACCTCGGATAGGTTGGTGTTTGGAAATGTACAGATTTAATGCCAGTATGAAAGTTCTGAACAATTTCCTGAGTAATTTCATGATCTGGAAATCTGATCATGATTTGATTGTTTCTAGGTCTTCGAAATTCCATCTCGACAGCGATTGCTTTTAGAGAATCTTCGCGATTCCATGGTTTTTGAGTACGCTGTGGTACTTGAGATTGTTTTGATTTTAATTCGTGCTTCCATTTTTTGTCTTCAGTCATAGCATTAATTGTTTTCTAAATTTTACAATGAATTAAGTAACAACTTGGTAAAACTTTAAAAATTAAATTATAAATATTCTATTAAAGTAAGTACCTAATTGATTTATAGTACAATTATTCAAATAGATAATACAGTTGAAGGTAAAAGCTATTTAAAACACAATGTAAATATAAATAATGATCTCAAACCTGTTTAGTTCCTTTTGATTGATTTCGAACGGAAAAATGAGGCCTGTTCATAAGCATACGTTGTCTTGGTATAAACAGAGGTCTTTGATTAAATTTAAATTGAGGCCAATTTTGTGTTGACAATGATGATGATGTTTGTGGATTTTGTTTAGAATTATCGAAGAAATTCCCATTCTATACAAGACAATAAGAAGGTAACAGTAATAAAATATAAAATAGGTACATATTATTATAATAAAACTCAAAGTAACATACAGCATTTTGAGAGAACTGTCTTTGATAATTGTTGCTTGGAGTATTCCCATACTGATAAGGTGTTTGTTGAAGTGCACTGTTATTGAACGACCTCCAGTATGCAAAAGGTGGTCTATAAGAACTATAAGTAGTTGTGTTACTAGATGAACTGAACGTGGAAGGATTGTTATAGCATGTTGTAGTGTTAGTAACGGTTGTGTTGGCCTGTTGTGTAGGACTAGGCATATGGAACTGTGTTTGCCATGCATTGGGAAAAGCTTGTAGCCAGATCCCATGCGGATGTGTTGGTGGTGGATACGTGAAATCCATCTGCAAGTGTATTTGGTTATTGTGTGATGGAGGCTGTTGTGCCACATAACCAGGCAGAACTAGACTCGGCGGATTTACAATAGCCGCTTTATCAATCGACTGGTTTTCCACTGAAAAAACAAAAGAGATGCATATTAAATTTCTTTACATTTGAGTTTTTCACCGTGTTTCAGGCGCAGTATGTATGACGCTCACTCGTTGTAGCTTGTCAAATGTTAATCGTAGACGTTACAACGATTCGTACAAGTTCCGCAAAAGACGTCGAAATAGGTCAGACTTAAACGTACTGCGTTAGCGCGTTTCAAAAAACTGAAAAAGTAAGGACATAAATCGATAAATTGGTACCAAGTAGTAAGTACCTACATATAGGACAACACGTACAATATACGTCATACAACCATAACATTCTTTAATCTATGACACGAGCACGCACGACTATAGATACTAAATATTATGCTACGCCGACATTTGGCGGCTAATAATGTTATGTGAATATGAATTTTCCCCACTTTATTTTGTCATTGATAAATGAGTCGCAAAGTGGAGGCATAGCATAACCATTATAATAGTATTATGTAGAGCCTAAAGGACAACTGTAAGACGTACCGGGATAGAGGTACTTGTCCCGAAACTCCATGGAGGCAAAAAAAATCAAGAAATCTACACGTCATCACTTTGGCGTGGGGTATAGCCCCTCGCCGACATGGCATCATCGTACTTTAGGCGGTAATCTCTTATCTTGGAATTTCGAGGAGGAATATATAAGTGGTTTTACGGCGGTTACTCTGTGACCTACCTGAGGTGGTGTTGCATAAATTGACAAGTCGAGGGATACCTTCGTTTTTTTTTTTTTGTCCGATCGCAGTGCAACGGGCGAGTGACAACGCGGGCATCATTGCCGTGCATCACTCTAAATAATTTACAATGTTTTTTTCACATTACTGTCACTGCTGGATCACTGGCATAATTTCATTTTTTCACTCCACGAATTTTCGAAAAATGAACTGAGAGAGTTGAATCAGATACACGATTTTTTTCAATTGCGGGATGCCCTGATTTAGCTTTACCAACCAAAGTTGGGCACATTTTCAGCTGGACCGTGGGCCGCCGGGGCACCAGGGGTCTATTCTCAAAGGTATCGAATCTGATAATCGAAAAATATGGTTCGATTGAGAATATTCGATCGTAAATATTGAATTGGTCGGAAATTTTCGATCAACCGTATTCTTAAACAACTATCGAAACGAATAAATTACTTTCGACACTCTTTTCGAATTCCGGATAAAATCGTATTTTTCGATGACATTTTTAATTGTTATCATTAATTTCAATAGTAACGAATTAATAACAATATTACAGTAAAAATATTATTAATTTATAATAATATAAATTATAATATAATATATTAGTTATTAAGAGATGCATTTAAAATTGTAATAACACAAATCAAAAATAGGTGTCCAACTTAACTCGCTTGTCCGTATACTTCATTTTAAGTAATTAAAATTTAAAACACAATGAAGTTAAAGAAAAATAAAGGAAGGTCTGTGACAATGGCACAGAAAGAAGCAATCGTAGAATTTATGGAGAACAACAGGGCCGTATTCAGAGCAGGGCAAGAGGGCATGGGCCAGGGGCGCAATTCTTAGGGTTCTAAGGGCGGCGCAAATTTCAATACTACTTATGTAATATCTTTCACGTAATATTTGAAAAATGTATATTTATAATGTATTGACTTTACAATGATGTGTGTTTCTTTTAGATTCTGAGTGGAACGATGAATGTATTGATTTTACAATGATGTGTGTTTTTATATTTTTTTACTTTTTAATTTTTTAATTTTTTATTTTTGTGTCTGTGTACACGATAAGTAGTCGAAATAATGCTTCGATTTTGGACTTCAGTATCTTGTTCGATTGGAAAATGAATATCGTTGGTGCATTGGGGAGGTCAAAATTTAAAATTCCCAGTACTTTTCAAAAGCGCCAAAAAAAACAAAAGAAAAATTAAGGAAAAACGAGAATTTTTACGCAAAATCGATTTTTCAGAAAATCGAATTTGGTTTTTGGTGTAACTTTAAACATATGACCGTAGATACATGAAATTTTCACTGGTTGTTTATATTTGTATTTTCTATACACGTTATTATTTTCAAAATATTTTGATTTATTTTGAACTGTTTAAGGACATTTTCATTTTTCATTTTTTTTTAGTTTTTTTTCTAGAAATATCAATAAAATTTTATCTGTTGGTTAAAAAAACTTGAAAATTTAATAGAAGGCTCCTAGTA
>WHPZ01574622.1:0-16916 GCA_016617965.1 Macrosiphum rosae | reverse complement strand
ATAAGACTAATTATATTATTATTGTTAAAAGCATGATTAACTATCTTAATTAGCTAATTTTTATATTATATTCAGTGGATATAGGAATATTAGTTATTATATAATTGTCAATTGAACAATAAATTATGTTTTATTCTAGTTACATAAACTCCCTACTCTCAACACAAGCTTTTGCTTATAGAGAGTAGGTATCAAAAAAAAATGTATGTAAATGCTTTGTATATATATATATATATGTATAGTTGAATTAATTAATAAATAAATAAATAAATAAATAATTTATTTATTTATTCACTTTTAGTAATTATAATAATAAATAGCTAATAATAATATTATTATTCTAATGCTAAATATGGCATAATAATTATAAAAATATAAAATACAAGAAAAATATAATTATAAATTTATTAAAATTACAGTTATTGAGGTATCTATGTATTAGGCATAAGTATATATAACAGATTTACTCTAATATTTTTCTCCTATATGTTGGCAGTGTTGGGGAGGTTCATGAAAAATAAATCTATATAAAAACTAAAAAATAGAAACTTTATTAGTTTGAAAATATTGCTGCGGGTTTGGAGAGACAGTAATAATATGATGAGTATTTTGTAATTCATACACACTTTTACTAATATTTTTTTTCTAATTTAGAGAAAGTCTAAAAAAAATTTATCAAAAAGCAAACTATGTGAAAATATAAATTTAAATAATTTGACAATAAAAATATATTTAAAACTGTAGGTATAGTCTTAATCCAATAACCCAAAATATTAATCCAAGGTCTTCAGACGATTAACGGTTAACACTAAATGTACAGATTACCATAATATCAATGTATGATGTATAGTGTAAAAAAACAAGAAATAACCAGTTTCTTTTTTAAATGTCAGCTCCCGTATAGAAGAGCGATTGCAGATACCTAATTTTGCATGGGTAACAATTTAGGGTCTGGTTCATTCAGTAAAATATTACATAACCGTAATGTTAAATTTAATACGAATGGTTATTTGGATACTTGTCGCGTGTAGGCCGAACGGAACAATATTTACCAGTATTGACGAGGAAGTACGGCTCTATGCTGTCCAAGTCGTTGTTCCTGAGATGAAGTGTCGACAACCTAGATCGGTTAATAGCCGGTGGTATTCGCGGAAAGTACACATCAACACAGTGCACTTCGCCCAAGCTGTCGTAGGACTTGGTGCACGAACACAGAGGATTGAACGAACACGGCTGGAAGTCTTGCGAAAACCTTTCAGCTTCCACGCGAGACATCCATAACACCGACAGTGAGAATATTATAAATAGGTAATCGGTGTTCATGACAGTCTGTAATCAATTTATAATAAACTATTGATTTTAGCATTTTTTTCCTATATTATTTTAGAGTCATGAATATCATGTATAACGAATAAGGCTCGGAAGTTATATATAGGAGCTATAAAAGGAAAATAAGCACGAAAAAATTTTTCAAAATTCCAAAAAAAAAAAAAATTATCTTATGTTGTCATTAATTTGCACTAAATGAAATGAAAAATATGAAAAAATAAACTTATAATATTTCAAATATGGCAGAAAACTGTTTGCCATTATGAAATTGTATTGAACTGAAAAAAAATGTTTAAAAAATGTAATCGAAAAGATAGTACAATATTAAGATAGTATAATATTATGCGTATGAAAAACAAAAAATTTACAATTTTCCCCTAAAATTGATGAAATAAGCAAGATATGCATTTTAAATTTCCAATTTATAAACTCACCATTGCATAGCTCGAATTCCTAGCTTGGTCTGCTATAAATCGAGAGCAAATAGAGAACAATATGCAACTCCTACAGTCCTACAACATCCGAGCCCTAATACTGAACAATACATTGGGTATAGAATACTCGATTAAGTCGATTACATGCATGCGTCACTGACGTCTTAAAAGGCGAACGTATGAGCTCAAAATATGGTTTTAAAAATATATAAATGCAACCGGAAGTACTAGTACTATATATGTGTACGACAAAAAGTGAAACAAACAAGTAATGTATCTCACTGTTGCACAATTCTTAAAAAATAATTGATGTTAAATGAATGATTAAAATGAAAAGCAAGGGTCATGATGTATAATGATGACGTAGTCATTAAGATATTTTTCAGTGGAGAAATTTAACAATAAAAACAGAACATACCACATGTTGAGTTAGAATACCAGATATAGGTAGACATAATGAAATATTAATAATACATCTACGATGAGTATACGCTAACAGAGTACAAACGTTAATCGTTGTAAATTAGGTATTAAATGACAATACACCACCATAAGTTGTACATGTTGTTTGTATTTGATGACACCCCAAAGCCATACTTATCTTGTCTTGTCTTATTCTTATAATATAATGTATATTACTTATTGTATTAATCGTGCTGCACAGATTACAGTAAATATTCGTTTTTAACTATTAATAACAATTTAATATGCAGTTGCTTGAAATCCAAAATAAATTGTCAGGTGCAACGAAAGCATCCGTGAGATCGCCTATTAGGTGTTTGGCATCAAGTAGTTAAAATTTTGTGACGTACGATCCAAGTAAATTATTTGTAGTGTTGCATCAAATAAAAAAAATTTTAAATACCAAACCCAATGACTTCGGCCGTGAAATGCCAATATAGGGTAAAATCGTGTATCTAAATAACTAGGTATTTATACCATTATGGTTTTATAAATAACCGTTGTTTTATACTTTATTTTTTATGTCTTCATATGGATCTCCAATATATTGAAAACAATATGGTTTAAATATTATATATTTTTAATTATTTAATGACGTTAAATTAGAAACGAATAGACAAAACGTTGTATAAGTGTATAACACATGGTCAGATACAAAATATGTATTATATGTATTTAGATTTTCACTGTTCGCGTTTATTTAAGTACTACAAGCTAGTTATCAAATAAATTTTTTGATATTAACTAGGTAATTAAAAATGTAAACTTAACCAAACTTCCGTTTCATTAAGCAACCACCCACGACGATAAACTAACATGATTTGATGATTTGTTTATTGTGAAAGGGCTTCGTTGCCTGTTGTCTACTTTAAATTAGATGTTTTTTTTTACCATACTTCTAACATCAGTGCACAATAAATACATTATTACAATTATGAAGAAAAAAAAACACATATACTTTATTCTACTTGTAAACCTAAATATGTTTACGGTTTGCCAAATAAATAATCTAAAAGATTAAAATTTTTTATAATTGAATAACGTTTTTTAGCCATTCTAAAATATATATAAGAATACTTTTAAGATTCTGAATGGAGCAAAGAATGTATTGATTTTACAATTATACCTACCTGGGAAAATTTTTATATCTAGTAGAAAAAATCCTTCGATTTTCAACATAAACGTGTCTTTTGATAGGAATATGAAACTAGTTGGTATACTTTGAGAGGTCAAAAGGAAAAATCCCCAGTCCTTTTCTCAATAACTAAGAAATCAATTTTCTTATTTTGTTGTAATGCGAAAGTATTTTCAGTGAGAATATATGTAGATATATTATACAATTTGATACCAATTAATAATGATTTTTTAAGAACATTTAAATTAATTTTAAAACATTGCACCGTTCTACCTTCAAGTCGGTATTGATTCAAAAGTTAATATCACTAATATATTATATAAATATATAGGTAGGTGCTAATATAATAATTAAATATTAATAACATTATAAATACAATATTTTCGGCAAAAATTAATTCAACCTACCGTATTACTGATAGTAAAATAAACTACTATAATAGCAATATAAATATGTCATAAAATAAACTTAGTAATATAGATTGACAAACAGTCTTCACTCCGAATCGTTTTTCGTAAGCAATGATTTATCATTGAATTCAAATTTAAGGGGACGTTGCAGTGACATTTGTTGTCTTCGTCTTACAAGTGCGTAACATAGCAAATTTTACGTTCAGCAGAACACGTTTATCTCCGTTAGTTTAAAAATTAGAGCAAATTCACATCTTATACAATTTATAGGTAAGATTATTATCCATACAATGGCATAGGTTTTTTTATTATATTTTAATTTTAAAACGAGTTATGAGTATTTTAAGATGTACAAACAGTTTACAATTTTAATATACACATAACTCGCTTTAAAATTAAAATATAATAAAAAGCCTATGCCATTGTCTAGATAATAATTATCTTACCTTTAAATTGTATAAGAGGTGAATTAGCTCTAATTTTTAAGCTAACCATCGTGGTATGGAAATTTAGCGGACCCATATCTATTATAGCATTATATAGTATTTATTCATAATTATGATTTTTGATAGGTGCGATAGGATACTGCAGGAATCGATATTATTAATATTTTTTTTATATCTCACCATATTGCTTCTTCTCTTTTTTTTCTTTGTAAGACCAGATGCACCCCGATGGTACCCACTACAACACTCGTCGCTCCGGGCCGTTTACAGTGGTTGAATTACATTTTTTAGAACGACAACAGAGACAACTCAAAAATCTGACTCGCCGACATGTTTCCGTAATGGTAAGTTAGTTAAACGCCGTCCGAACACACTACACTGCCCGTCCGAGTGTCCGCGCGCCGGTCTCCTATTACAAACGAAACAATATAATTGACGAGCATTTGAAAGTTTTCTCCCAACCGATTCCAATATAGGATTAGCGATGGTAATATATTGTATATGTATATAATAATTATAATGTACAGTTCGCGTTTGTGAGTGTGTGTGCGTGTGTTCGTGCTGTGTCGAGCTCCTTATTAATATATAGGTAGGTATATAATTATATTGTATATAGATACCATATTATATACCTGACCCTTTACGGGACCGCATTTTTATACGCATATGTATACGTCGTATGTCCGTCTGCCGCGGCGGTGACCTATTCACTCAGGGGTATACATTGCTACAATAAGTGCAATATAACTACAATAATAAATAATATTTATAGGTATATAATAATATGTAGTATTATAAACTGCAGTGGAGTATTCGATATAGGGTATCGCGGGCTCCATTGACTTGAGTGTTTTTTATGCACCTACCTATATAATATATGATGGTAAAATAATTTTCGAATTACCGTGTAGCATTAATAGTTGAATAAACGATAATTTGAAAGAAAAAAGTCATCTGTATATGCGTGTGGGGCATGGACCACCGTATCACAAGAGTTGTATAGCTACTGTGTGTAATATAGGGCTTCGCCTGCTATTACCACACAAAAATTATCGTATGGGGGCAAAACCGATCACTCAAATTTTGGGCGCTGGTCGGTGATCTTTTGGATACTTCAGCTCAAAATCAAACACGCGTTTGCATATATTATATGTATATAAAGCAGAGTTGAAAAGGAACGGATTCTCGGAACGAGTTTTTTTTGCAGGAACGAAGCTTAGAACTGCTATTCCTTCAAAAATAAAGAAAAAAGAAAATTAACTTATTCTTTTTTTTTTTTTTGAGGAACGTGAACGAAAATCACAGTTCCTTATTTTAAAAATATATAATGTAATGTAATTTATTTTGTTTCTACCTGTTAATAAGTAAGATGAGTTATTAATTGATTTACGTTTAATTCATTGAACGTTATTCATGCTTATCATTATAATAAAAAAAAAATTTTATTTTGTAAGTAGCTTGGTTGAAAAAGGAACGAAAATTTAAACTAGTTTTTTTTTCATAGAGGAATTAGATTTAAAACGAGTTCCTTTTTTGAATAACGAACAAGGATCTGGAACGAGTTCATATCTTAAGAAATGAACAGGGAACGGAATGAGATCATTTTAAAAAAGAACTTTCCCAACATTGAATATTATGTAGATGATACATTATGGAATCATACCTGACCTTACGGGACCGCAGTTCTGTACGCTTCTACCTACGCGTCGTTTGTACGCCTCCCGTACATTGGCGGTGACCCAACCACACGGTGTTACACTGCGATAAGTGGCAATATGACTACAACAATTAATATTATTTATAGGTATATGTAATATTATCAACTGCAGTGGAATGTTTTATAGGGTAACGTGGGTTCAGATCGATCCAGCTCGGAGGAATAAGTAGTTAGGTATAAAAAATGAATGAGAAAAATCTGTGTGCGTGCGGGACACTGTGTATATTATAAAGCGTCGCCTGCTGATTACCACACAAAAATGATCGTACTTGGGAAAAACCAAGGACACAAATTTTGGGCTGTGACCGATGGACACATTAGCCCTACACGTTTGGGTACATATACAAGATACGCTTGGGACAACAAAATTAACGTTAAGATAGGTAACCTATATAAGTAACACACGAAATGCGATAGGTATAGGTACTCTAAGTTGTTAAACAAAAGCCAAATATAAGATTTTTATACGGGTGGATTTAATATTATGACACGTGATAATGATCAAAATATTTTTAAATTAAAGTGACCAAAAAAGAATGTGGTTTTTTGGGACGCAATTAACATTAAGAGCCAACCTCGTCGTGGTATCTCGTACAGGTAACGCTATTATAAGCTCTAAAAAGTAGAATAGAAATAAAACCGTTTACCCAAACGTGGTATTTTCGTAAAAATATTATGTATCAAAAAGATGTATTCATTTTTTTTGTCTGAAAAAAAATTTGTTAAGTAGGTATAGTCAAACCTTGCGATCCAAATTTTTCTGTCCTTATACCGTATGGCCATTACCAACTGTCAATTGTCATCATAGATAATCAGTCCAGATATCACCATATCTACTTATATTTTACACGATTATTATTATCGACTTATCCACGAACCACAATATAGTGTCAGTGTTAAAATTTTTTTTACATAATTTGGAGTAATGGAAAAATGTCATTTTTGAAACTCTTTAGATTATATTATTTTTTTTTTACATTTTTTATCATTATTTTTAAACTGTTCACTCGGTGGCGTTAGTTATATTTTTAATTTCATATTCCGAAGTAGAATATTTTTCAAAGTAGGTACTTTGATACAAAAAAAATCGAACTTTAGACGAGTTAGTAGTTAATTATAATAATTAGTTATACCGTTATACGTAGGTATTTAAAGATACGATGAGTGGTGTAGTGAAATATTTTACCCTGCTGACTGCTGTCGCTGTGACACTTAACTCCGTTCATTTAAATTTTAAACTTGAAATACTTATACCTAATTAATTAACTACTCATTTGAAATTCGGTATTTATGAAAAATACTCTGCTTGGAAGTATGAATTTAAAAACAAATACGTATTTTCAAGAAGTTAAAAATCAAGATAAAAAAAAAGTGACGGCATTTATAATAGGTAGGTAGGTATAGCTATCATATCTACTATGCTACCATCGACATATTATTATATTATACAATAGCTACTAGAATACTATGCCTACTTATATACTTTTTCTTTATAGTCTATCATGGACGTACTTACTGATATAAAATCGATAATAAAAAAAAAACGGCCGATGGGGGGCATGGCCCCTCACCCCCCCCCCCTGTCTACTCCACTGAAACAAACATCTCTACCTAATATATCATAGACTATAAAAAGTACATATGTAATACGTTTAAAAATGTTTAACTTCTTATAAAATAATTTGTTGGAAAACAAAAATAATATTTTTCGGTAGTTTAGGCACGACTGCACTGCAGCGTGTAGGTGTCATAATTTATGGTAAGTAATTATTTTTACACAATAATTTCCATCATGGGGTCCCGCGTGCCCACACCGTTTTTTGACAGTGGTATTAAAGTTTGTTTGGTGGAATTAATAAGCTCGGTCAACGCGGCACCACAGTTTTAAAACAAAAAGTTTTGTGTTCCATTTCGGTTGACTGAAGTCGTTACATAAATAATGTGTACGCGTAAGACTTCCTTGACCAATACACACGAGATATATATATTATAAGCCTTTAGGTCATTTTTAAGTAGATAATCATGCCGCGAGTACAAAACAAATATCCAGGTGCTTACCTACAATTAATGTATACCAAATATAAGCCACTCATTATTTATATTATGGGTACCTACCCCTATAGTGTTATGACGGTGAGCATCGTTTCGGCCAAAAAGTATATTTTTGATTGTGATGTAAGAAAAACAAATTGTTAGAATAATTGTTTTTGTAACCAATAACATAATATAAGGCTAGGATTTATAAGTACCTATTTAAAAACACAAAATATGTAAAAATATCGTTGTATATAAAATATCAAAGTTCAGAATCGATCTTATATATTTTGAAAATTAAAAATATTACCACGCGCGGTAGGTAATTAAATGAGTACAAATATAAAAAGATTAAGCATAATAAAATATTATTTTGGTTTTCAATAATTATTAATGTTCGTCGTGTAGACATGGGTTAAAATATTTGAAAATAAATGGAACAGTCGTGTTGACGTAAAAATCAACAGTTGAATTTGATAATTTTGTATAAAATATAAATGTTTACACTATATAGGTACCTCCTACGTGATCGCCACGTTTCGACAAATACGGTTCGACCTTTAGGTACCTATAGGTACCTGCCAAAGTAAATCTATTTTTAATTATTGAAATTGCTTCTTAAAATCCCTAATCCCCCCCAAACTTAGCCGTACCACCCCTACAAAAAAAATCTAGGACATACAATTTTAATATGCTATATTGCAATGGTCTGCTTGCCTTTAATATATTCAGCCCCCCAAGTCAAAAGTTGAAATTGAGCCTATGGGCGCAAATAGTTTAAAATAATTGATCTAAATATTTTGAAAATGTCTTTTTGTATAATAATATAAGTAGTGCGACTAGTGGCAAAAAGTTTCAAATCCCAACAAATATTTTTACTTAAATCTATCGTATTTTTGAAGTTCTAATCATCATACTATTCATACTGTATTTATAGTATAAATGTATAATAATAAAATATACATACAGATACATTCAAAATAATAAATTTAAAAGTATAAAAATCATACATAAATAGGTAGGGAGGCTATCAAATAATAGTATAAAATATATTGTAAATCGTAAAAAGTAAAAATACAAAATACAACACTAATAACTACAGTTCAAACTATACAGGTGACAAAAGTCAAAATAGATAAATTAAATGTATATGAAAAATATATGAAATCATAAAAAGTAAAAATACAAATTATATAAACTAATAAAAATAGATAAAATTATGCAGGTTAACTAATTAACATGTACCTACCTTAATTCTAATTAATTAATATAGTATAGAATTAATGACTATATTGTTATATTTGAATCAAAATTCTAATATTTTATTTTTATTAAGTTTGTAAAGATACCTAGGTACTATTCATAAGCTCAAGAGTCAACCAGTCAAGAGTAAGTAATATGAGCATCAGAGCATAGTAGGTACTAAGTTTAAGATAAAATAAAAAAATAACAGAATTATCATTATCTCTATAATCACTACCTACTCTAAAAGTAGCTTATATATTATTATGCCACTGAACTACTGAAGTATCAAAATGATGCAAGATAATTTTCGATTCTGAGCGGAGTAATGAATGTATTGATTTTACAATGATGTGTTTTTTTATTTTTTGTTTTTTGTATCTGTGTACACGATAAGTAGTCGAAATAATGTTTCGATTTTCAACTTCAGTATCTTTTTCGGTGGGAAAGTGAATCTAATTGATACTTTTGGGAGGTCAACATATCTTAGTTCCCAGTAATTTTCAAAAGCGCCGGAAACAAAAAAAAATTAAGGAAAACGGGAATTTTACTCAAAATCAGTTTTGATTTTTGGTATACCTAACTCTAGAACAAATTACCGTGGGTACACGAAATTTTCTCTGCTGACATTTTTTTTTCTTTTTTGAAATTTTAATTATTTACGGAAATGTTCAGTTTCAGTTTGTTTTTTATGAATGTCAATAAAATTTTATTTGTTGGGTAAAAAAGCTTGAAAACTTAATACAAGGCATATTGTTCCAATGACATTTGAAAATATTAAAAATCCAGTAAAATTATTTTTTTTTATAAACACTTAAAGTTCAAAATATGTTGACCAAACAGAGTAAAAATCACGAAAATGTGCAAATTATTTTGAGTTAGAAATCCCTAAAAACTTTTCATTTTAAATCATAGATTTTAAAATGTAATATGAGATTCCTTATATCTATCTTTATCAACAAAAAAAATGTCTATAAGAAAGTTAAATTAAAATGTTATGGGCGTTTGAAGTTCAATCTTTTACATAATTGGATATTTACTAAATTTCTCGTGTAGCCCATTTCCTTATTATTTTATAATTTAAAAATAGATACATTTCACTGAATGTTTATATTTTCATTTTCTATACACCACACAATTTTAAAAATATTTCGACTTGTTTTGAGCTGTTTTTTGATAATTTCATATTTAAATATTTTTAATTTTTTTTCTATAAATATCATTAAAATTTAATACGAGGCTCCTAATATATTGTTACAATAACAGTTTAAAAATATTAAAAATACATATGCCCAATTATTTATACACATTTAAAGTTCAGTTTTTGACAAAATTTATCTAAATTAAAATGTTATAATTATTTTGTAGTTAAAAATGAATAAAATGTTCATCTATTATATCTAAGGATTGAAAATTAAAAGCAAGGTTCCAAGTAAATAGATTATATTATATAAATTAGTTTATTCACGATAATATCATCAAATATACTTAGTAATATCATAGGCTGTCTGACCGTCTTCAGTAAGAATCGTTTTTCTTATACAATGATATTATATCATTGAATTCAAATTTAACACTATCCATTACATTGACCCACTTGTAGCCTATCCTACTATACAGCAGAGCGACACCCGCTTGCCCACCTTTTTTATATTATTATTTATACAATATTAGTTTATAAAAACACAAACATAACAAACCTCAGGTTAAAAATAAAATTGTATTTTAATAGATTATTTTCAGTTTTAATAGACAAAATAAATACTAAATAAATGTAAAAAATATTTTAATACAAAATTGGTTTTTATTTTATAACAAATAATTGTTTAATTTTAAACAAATACATTGTAAAATTCTAAACAGTAAACATACATATTATTATAGATATTAGATACAATAGAAATAATTACAATTTCAAAAATTCAAAATAAAAAAAAAAATCATTAACTAAGGTGATCTGATAATACATGGAAGTTGATGCAGTAATAACTTTCTAGAGGTAAAGTTGTTTGGTCCATTAATTTTTCCTTGGTTTCTCCATTAGTAACATCTATTAATAAACACAAATATAATTAATTTGTCTATGGGAAATTAGAGTATATCAGAAATTCCTATAAATTGTAATTAATACAACTAGCACTCAAACATTGAAAATATGGGGGGGGGAGTTAAAACAGTGTATTTGTACATACAAGAAAAAAGTATGCATTTTTTTATACACATTCGTAAAATACAAATGAAAACAAGAGTGAGTAAATTTGCTTTTAAGAGGATAAGCGATGAATAATATTATTTTATAATTAACTGTAATATATCAGATTATATAAAAAATAACTTTAACTCCTAAAAGCAATAGTATTAAACAACAATACTGTATCCTATTACCTTTAAAATTCACTAAAACAATCAGTGGAAACCATACAAAAAGTCCACTTTAATCACATTAACTTATACAAGAAAAGTTATTTTTAATAGGTACCTATCACATAAACAATTATAACTACAAAATAAAAATCAATATTTCACAAATTTAAAGATCTGTTTGTTTGTCAAACCAAAAAATATATACTCAATATTTGTTATTTTTAATGTATTTCAATTAAAACAATAAAAACATTATTTATAAACTTTATCTTTAAAATAAATTAACATGTAGTCAAACAAAATTATTTTTATAACCTAACCAATTATTTAATGAATAACATTTAATTAAAATTTGGTGTATGTTATTAATGTATTCTGTGATAATATCAACAACAACATTTCAAAAAGCCAAACAATAAAATTCTGCACAACTCTTACTTAATTATAAATACTATCTAATAGGCAATAGCATTTGTTTGTTTTATTTAATTATAATTTATTATCGTACATGTAAGTTTGCATTAAATATATTTTCCATTTCTACCGAACAAAATTTAATAAGTAATAACAAAATAAAACTTATCTTATATCAAAATGTGATGAATAATGTTGATAAAAAATAAATAATTTTTACTAATTACTGAAATAAAATATTCAAACAAATTGTTTAAACTTATTTACAGACCTTTATATATTTGTTTAGGCAATATATTCTCAGCATTGCGATGAAATATACTAATAACGCGTCGATTACTATTTTGTGATGTTAATTGTAACGTCCAACTGTCATAAGTAAAAGCTCTGAAACAAAAAATTTTAAGTCACAATATTTAAAAGTAAGATTCATTCAGAAATTCGTCAATACTTTTAAACATTAATATTAAATAATATAATACTTTGGTATATGATGTTCAATAAAATGTGTATTGATTGATGATCGAAAAATCTGTAGTGGTAATGTTTTCACGGAAGTGATAGCTTTTATAGGAGATGAATCTCCGAGATAATAACGCAAAGCATTTGTGATGACAGGCATCATACTTTGTGTGGTTATATTTAACATAGATTCAGTGACAGCAGCTAAATCTAAAACTGTATGAACTCTACATAACCAAATCATCCATGAGTTTAATGTTGTCCACCAATCTGAATAATCAATATTACAAAATCTAAAAGAAATATAAAATAAATTTAAAATATATAAAACTAAGCATATTACACAATATTTACTTATTATTTATTTCTAATTTTAAGTGATCCGCTAAAGCTATTTTAGAAATTAAAAAAGATTGGGTATAATCGTTTTTAAGTTTTTCAATTCCAATTTCAATTAATAACTGAACAGGGTCATAAAGTTTTTCTGGATTGGACGCTGTATTTCCTGGTAATGATTTTAATATTTGAGCTAATCGTGTACCATTTGTTGATTTAATCTGTAATAACATATCAATAACATATTATAATATAATAATCAATGGTTTATTGTCATTTTTTAATGTCATACACACCAATGGTTTGAAAGTTTCATTTCTTACTGCTTTGTACAAATGTTTGAAGCATTCCATTAGATCATTATAGGATTTGCATTCTGAATAATATTTGAATACATTTTATTTAAATTTTAAAAACATGCCATTATTACTTGGTACTAACCCAACAAATAGGTCCATAGTTTATCGGTGAATTCTTGTTGAATACATTCAGCAGCAATAACATCTCTGACACATTGACAAAATAGTTTTTGATCATTATCTTCTTGTCCTCCAAACTTACCTCGTTTGTACAATGTAGAGGATATGCTTTGCAACATAGAAGGAAACAGTTCAACGATTTGTCCATTAGCACTGCCTCTTATATCACCCTTTAAAATTACATACAAGTTATATATCAAAATAAAATAGTGCTTATAAAATATTTACTTGAAATTGAGGAAACACAATGTTATGTCTATTTGTCAAACATTCATCTTTCAAATATGTTAGTTGTTCTATTAAATCCTCTAAGAAGAGTAATTGGTGCCATAATGAGTGTAATGGACTAGTTTCGTGACCTAATGTACACTGGACATTCTACAAAATAAATATTTATAAAAAATGAGTAATATTTGTTATTATTGACATGACTTGCAGTATTCTGAGAGCACTTAGTGACCGTATTACAATCGTTAAACTAAAGTTAAACCACCGAATTCGGCTGGTAAAATCAGTGGGTTAGGCTTAACCGAGGTTTAAAGTATGATTGTAAACAGGCCCTTACCAATTTTAGTATTGTGGAGTTTAATAATTAGGTACATTGGTATGGACACATTAAATATTACATTTTTATTTTTTATCTTTTATATTTTATTGAAAATATATTCAGTAGAAGCAGCTTATTAGGAACACTTTTGGACCAAGGTGAAGTGTGTCCATTAACCAATCGTTTCTAATAAATGATTGGTTTTATTTATAAAGAAAAAAAATTTCTATTTTTATAAAAAGTAATTATTATGAAAAAAAAGTTATGTTAAAATATATATCTATCGATGTCGTTTTTTTCCATTCATACTGGCACAATGAGTTTATAACCACGTTTGTTAGGTACTAAAACCAGCAATCGTTGCACTCAGTATATTTAAATGAAATAAACAAAATTATAATTGAACAAGAGGAAATCAATATCAATTGTAACAACTTAAGATAATGTGTATTGTAATATTATGACAGTAGGTACATAGGGGCAAATAGAGGCCAAACCTCGGGGGTGCTAACATTATATAGAGAACACAGACCACACCCCCAAATAGCATACTTCAATTTTATAATTACTATAGTCTATAACCATTCCTAAATGCACCGTAAACACATAAGGACACTAATATTTCAGTAAATCAACAGTAATATACCTGATAGCTACTAATTTACATAATAGGTACCTATATTATATTATTTAGGTGTTAAAAATAGTATAAATGAATAGAAAATGTAGTCAAGCGGGTACCGCTTTACTGTACAGTAGTTGTTGAGCATTTCGTTGTAATGGATGTGTTATATTTGAATTCAATTTGAAAAATGTTCTCATAGCTATAAATAGATCATAAGGAGTCGAAATTGTTTAAAGAATTTATGATGTATGGAAAATGCTAATATAAATATTTGGTGAACATTTTAAGAGTCTACGGTTATTCATTTTGGAAATACAGCAAAATCTTAAAAATTAATTAATGGGAATTCGATTTACCACTGAATATCGAATTTCGTAACAATTATAAGTTCAAACACTCATAAAAAATTAATGTTCCGTTTAAGTATACGTTTTTTCTGTAGGTAGAAAAACTTTTGTGAAATTTTTTATTAACATTTCTAACCTTAGATATGAAAAGAAAATCTTTTATGAATTTCTAACAGAAAAAAAATTTTAAATATTTGAAAAATTTCTCATAGACATAAATAATTCAAAAAGAGTCAGAATTGTTTTTGAATTTTACCATGTAAGGACAATTTTAATTTTAACATTTGGTAAACATTTCAAGTATCTAGGACTATTCATTTTTAAATTACAACAAAATATAAAAAATTGATAAATGAAAATTCATTAATTTACTGATGAAAAATGAAAATTCAATGTTGTACACATTTTAGACTTTACTTTCCAGTAAACTTTTTTTTTTGTTTAAGGTAGGACCAATTGTGAGGAGTCTTCTATCAACATTTATAAATTATAATGTTAACTACAAAAGGAAAAACTTTTATAAATTTCTAACTGAAAATTTTTGAAATTTTGATGAATTATAAATTCTAATATTTGATATACCTATAATCATTACAAACAATAATTTGTGTTTCTGCTAAAAACAAAGAAATAAAAAAAAAACCCTTACGTAGAGGCGTTCAGCTAAAGAAACTGTTTTTTTCATATGGTTTTTCAATTTTTGGTGTTTTTGAAGGGGGGATGCTAAATTAAAGTTTGGGGGTGCCGAATCACCCCCAAGCACCCCCCTAGTTGCACCGAAGAGTAGATACATTAGTTATCGCCGAGTAACTAGATTTTGTTGAACATTTTGTTTCAAAAAATTATATTAATTATCAGTGTTCCTAATAGGCCACCCGCTTCTACGGTACATAATATCATGTATATTTATTTTATTTAATACTTACATATTATTATTTTAAAATGTTAATTTATCATTATTTATCAATAATTATTATAAAAATTTATTTTGATTATTCTAAATTAGTTTCCTATTTTTTTTATATAATGTGCTAAATTTTTTCAAAACTAATTATGTATATTATAATAGACATTTTAAATTTAATAAGATAGAATTTTCTTTTTTATTTAGTGTGGCGGCTAAGACGTAAATTTGTATTGGTCCGACGCAACAGGTTTCCATATTATACATTATAATTATGATAGCTCCTAAAATTAATTCTATTATGCAATTTAAACACATATATTTGTTTTCTAGACCACTGGAGTTGAGAGCCTTTATATATAGACTTTTTGCCTAGTCTCTCTAAGCTGGAGTATGGCATATATTTAATACAGAGAGACACAGAGTGGAATATAAAAAAATATGATACTTCTCACAAACAAACCACAATTATTATTCATTTTCTTACATCTTACACATTAAGATAATCAGTCATTAAAATACTGATTAGTTGAAACATGATACTTTAAAGTTTTGATTATTTTATTTTGTTTATTATTTTAATTACCTTATAGGCAGAAAAATATTTGAATTTTTTGGAGGGAAGCTAAAATTATTTAAAATCCTAAGTACAGGGCTTTGCAGTGCAATTCAACTACTTTAAAGCAATTGGAAATTCAAGGTACTTAGACCATAGGTAATAATATACACAAATGTATGCATATTTAATATTTATATTACCTGTAGCTTCGACTAGTGTGGTCCTACCTTTTGCAGTTAGCGGCATAGGCGAAATTCCATTAAAATTTCTGGAAGGGCTAACATTATTAACATAAATGCGGGCTTCGATCCTACAAAACTAAAAAAGGAGGGGGCTTCACGGACATTTAGAGGTTGAGCCCCCTCAAGACCCCCCCCCCCGCCCTGATGCCAGCCGATGGTTAGCGGGCCAATTTACACATTTATATTAACACTGGAGGCCAAAAGAATCAAAAAAATATTTATTCACATTTTATTTTATTTAATAAAACAACATATTGTTATCACATTAAAGATTTATATTAATTGATTATTATTTCTTATTAATCGACAATATGACCAACTGCTGATGGCTTACTAAGTCTTCTTAAGTTCTAAGGGGTGTCAAAAAAAAGACTGAGGGCTGAGGGTTGGACCACCCTACTCTAGCTTAGAAATAACAAGCACTTTTC
>WHPZ01574621.1:0-11447 GCA_016617965.1 Macrosiphum rosae | reverse complement strand
TTATTAATAACAAAGCCCAAAGTAATTGAATATATAAATAACAAATTATGCAATTCTATTATCAAGTAAATTATAATGGGCATATGTCCAGTTTTTCACTGATTAAATGCAAAATAATCGCTAGTTTGATTTAAAACTTCTACCACACAATCTCAGACGACCAAGGAAGCCATAAATCTAATAATATTATAAATTTTTTACATTAAATAAATAGATAATACAATGTCCCCACTTTGCCCCGGTACCCCACTTTGCCCCATGTTCACCTAACGAACAAGGATCTGGAACGAGTTCATATCTTAAGAAATGAACAGAGAACGGAATGAGATCATTTTAAAAAAGAACTTTCCCAACATTGAATATTATGTAGATGATACATTATGGTATCATACCTGACCTTACGGGACCGCAGTTCTATACGCTTCTACCTACACGTCGTATGTACGCCTCCCGTACATTGGCGGTGACCCATCCACACGGTGTTACACTGCGATAAGTGGCAATATGACTACAACAATTAATATTATTTATAGGTATATGTAATATTATCAACTGCAGTGGAGTGTTTTATATGGTATCGCGGGCCCCATTGATGGGTTCAGATCGATCCAGCTCGGAGGAATAAGTAGTTAAGTATAAAAAATGAATGAGAAAAATCTGTGTGCGTGCGGGGCACTGTGTATAATATAGAGCATCGGCTGCTTATTACCACACAAAAATGATCGTACTTGGGAAAAACCAAGGACACAAATTTTGGGCTGTGACCGATGGACACATTAGCCCAAAATCCAACACGTTTGGGTACATATACAAGATACGCTTGGTACAACAAAATTAACGTTAAGATAGGTAACCTATATAAGTAACACACGAAATGCGACAGGTAGGTACTCTAAGTTGTAAAACAAAAGCCAAATATAAGATTTTTATACGGGTGGATTTAATATTATGACACGTGATAACGATCAAAATATTTTTAAATTAAAGTGGCCAAAAAAGAATGTGGTTTTTTGGGACGCAATTAACATTAAGAGCCAACCTCGTCGTGGTATCTCGTACAGGTAACGCTATTATAAGCTCTAAAAAGTAGCATAGAAATAAAACCGTTTACCCAAACGTGGTATTTTCGTAAAAATATTATGTATCAAAAAGATGTATTCATTTTTTTTGTCTGAAAAAAAATTTGTTAAGTAGGTATAGTCAAACCTTGCGATCCAAATTTTTCTGTCCTTATACCGTATGGCCATTACCAACTGTCAATTGTCATCATAGATAATCAGTCCAGATATCACCATATCTACTTATATTTTACACGATTATTATTATCGACTTATCCACGAACCACAATATAGTGTCAGTGTTAAAATTTTTTTTACATAATTTGGAGTAATGGAAAAATGTCATTTTTGAAACTCTTTAGATTATATTATTTTTTTTTTACATTTTTTATCATTATTTTTAAACTGTTCACTCGGTGGCGTTAGTTATATTTTTAATTTCATATTCCGAAGTAGAATATTTTTCAAAGTAGGTACTTTGATACAAAAAAAATCGAACTTTAGACGAGTTAGTAGTTAATTATAATAATTAGTTATACCGTTATACGTAGGTATTTAAAGATACGATGAGTGGTGTAGTGAAATATTTTACCCTGCTGACTGCTGTCGCTGTGACACTTAACTCCGTTCATTTAAATTTTAAACTTGAAATACTTATACCTAATTAATTAACTACTCATTTGAAATTCGGTATTTATGAAAAATACTCTGCTTGGAAGTATGAATTTAAAAACAAATACGTATTTTCAAGAAGTTAAAAATCAAGATAAAAAAAAAGTGACGGCATTTATAATAGGTAGGTAGGTATAGCTATCATATCTACTATGCTACCATCGACATATTATTATATTATACAATAGCTACTAGAATACTATGCCTACTTATATACTTTTTCTTTATAGTCTATCATGGACGTACTTACTGATATAAAATCGATAATAAAAAAAAAACGGCCGATGGGGGGCATGGCCCCTCACCCCCCCCCCCTGTCTACTCCACTGAAACAAACATCTCTACCTAATATATCATAGACTATAAAAAGTACATATGTAATACGTTTAAAAATGTTTAACTTCTTATAAAATAATTTGTTGGAAAACAAAAATAATATTTTTCGGTAGTTTAGGCACGACTGCACTGCAGCGTGTAGGTGTCATAATTTATGGTAAGTAATTATTTTTACACAATAATTTCCATCATGGGGTCCCGCGTGCCCACACCGTTTTTTGACAGTGGTATTAAAGTTTGTTTGGTGGAATTAATAAGCTCGGTCAACGCGGCACCACAGTTTTAAAACAAAAAGTTTTGTGTTCCATTTCGGTTGACTGAAGTCGTTACATAAATAATGTGTACGCGTAAGACTTCCTTGACCAATACACACGAGATATATATATTATAAGCCTTTAGGTCATTTTTAAGTAGATAATCATGCCGCGAGTACAAAACAAATATCCAGGTGCTTACCTACAATTAATGTATACCAAATATAAGCCACTCATTATTTATATTATGGGTACCTACCCCTATAGTGTTATGACGGTGAGCATCGTTTCGGCCAAAAAGTATATTTTTGATTGTGATGTAAGAAAAACAAATTGTTAGAATAATTGTTTTTGTAACCAATAACATAATATAAGGCTAGGATTTATAAGTACCTATTTAAAAACACAAAATATGTAAAAATATCGTTGTATATAAAATATCAAAGTTCAGAATCGATCTTATATATTTTGAAAATTAAAAATATTACCACGCGCGGTAGGTAATTAAATGAGTACAAATATAAAAAGATTAAGCATAATAAAATATTATTTTGGTTTTCAATAATTATTAATGTTCGTCGTGTAGACATGGGTTAAAATATTTGAAAATAAATGGAACAGTCGTGTTGACGTAAAAATCAACAGTTGAATTTGATAATTTTGTATAAAATATAAATGTTTACACTATATAGGTACCTCCTACGTGATCGCCACGTTTCGACAAATACGGTTCGACCTTTAGGTACCTATAGGTACCTGCCAAAGTAAATCTATTTTTAATTATTGAAATTGCTTCTTAAAATCCCTAATCCCCCCCAAACTTAGCCGTACCACCCCTACAAAAAAAATCTAGGACATACAATTTTAATATGCTATATTGCAATGGTCTGCTTGCCTTTAATATATTCAGCCCCCCAAGTCAAAAGTTGAAATTGAGCCTATGGGCGCAAATAGTTTAAAATAATTGATCTAAATATTTTGAAAATGTCTTTTTGTATAATAATATAAGTAGTGCGACTAGTGGCAAAAAGTTTCAAATCCCAACAAATATTTTTACTTAAATCTATCGTATTTTTGAAGTTCTAATCATCATACTATTCATACTGTATTTATAGTATAAATGTATAATAATAAAATATACATACAGATACATTCAAAATAATAAATTTAAAAGTATAAAAATCATACATAAATAGGTAGGGAGGCTATCAAATAATAGTATAAAATATATTGTAAATCGTAAAAAGTAAAAATACAAAATACAACACTAATAACTACAGTTCAAACTATACAGGTGACAAAAGTCAAAATAGATAAATTAAATGTATATGAAAAATATATGAAATCATAAAAAGTAAAAATACAAATTATATAAACTAATAAAAATAGATAAAATTATGCAGGTTAACTAATTAACATGTACCTACCTTAATTCTAATTAATTAATATAGTATAGAATTAATGACTATATTGTTATATTTGAATCAAAATTCTAATATTTTATTTTTATTAAGTTTGTAAAGATACCTAGGTACTATTCATAAGCTCAAGAGTCAACCAGTCAAGAGTAAGTAATATGAGCATCAGAGCATAGTAGGTACTAAGTTTAAGATAAAATAAAAAAATAACAGAATTATCATTATCTCTATAATCACTACCTACTCTAAAAGTAGCTTATATATTATTATGCCACTGAACTACTGAAGTATCAAAATGATGCAAGATAATTTTCGATTCTGAGCGGAGTAATGAATGTATTGATTTTACAATGATGTGTTTTTTTATTTTTTGTTTTTTGTATCTGTGTACACGATAAGTAGTCGAAATAATGTTTCGATTTTCAACTTCAGTATCTTTTTCGGTGGGAAAGTGAATCTAATTGATACTTTTGGGAGGTCAACATATCTTAGTTCCCAGTAATTTTCAAAAGCGCCGGAAACAAAAAAAAATTAAGGAAAACGGGAATTTTACTCAAAATCAGTTTTGATTTTTGGTATACCTAACTCTAGAACAAATTACCGTGGGTACACGAAATTTTCTCTGCTGACATTTTTTTTTCTTTTTTGAAATTTTAATTATTTACGGAAATGTTCAGTTTCAGTTTGTTTTTTATGAATGTCAATAAAATTTTATTTGTTGGGTAAAAAAGCTTGAAAACTTAATACAAGGCATATTGTTCCAATGACATTTGAAAATATTAAAAATCCAGTAAAATTATTTTTTTTTATAAACACTTAAAGTTCAAAATATGTTGACCAAACAGAGTAAAAATCACGAAAATGTGCAAATTATTTTGAGTTAGAAATCCCTAAAAACTTTTCATTTTAAATCATAGATTTTAAAATGTAATATGAGATTCCTTATATCTATCTTTATCAACAAAAAAAATGTCTATAAGAAAGTTAAATTAAAATGTTATGGGCGTTTGAAGTTCAATCTTTTACATAATTGGATATTTACTAAATTTCTCGTGTAGCCCATTTCCTTATTATTTTATAATTTAAAAATAGATACATTTCACTGAATGTTTATATTTTCATTTTCTATACACCACACAATTTTAAAAATATTTCGACTTGTTTTGAGCTGTTTTTTGATAATTTCATATTTAAATATTTTTAATTTTTTTTCTATAAATATCATTAAAATTTAATACGAGGCTCCTAATATATTGTTACAATAACAGTTTAAAAATATTAAAAATACATATGCCCAATTATTTATACACATTTAAAGTTCAGTTTTTGACAAAATTTATCTAAATTAAAATGTTATAATTATTTTGTAGTTAAAAATGAATAAAATGTTCATCTATTATATCTAAGGATTGAAAATTAAAAGCAAGGTTCCAAGTAAATAGATTATATTATATAAATTAGTTTATTCACGATAATATCATCAAATATACTTAGTAATATCATAGGCTGTCTGACCGTCTTCAGTAAGAATCGTTTTTCTTATACAATGATATTATATCATTGAATTCAAATTTAACACTATCCATTACATTGACCCACTTGTAGCCTATCCTACTATACAGCAGAGCGACACCCGCTTGCCCACCTTTTTTATATTATTATTTATACAATATTAGTTTATAAAAACACAAACATAACAAACCTCAGGTTAAAAATAAAATTGTATTTTAATAGATTATTTTCAGTTTTAATAGACAAAATAAATACTAAATAAATGTAAAAAATATTTTAATACAAAATTGGTTTTTATTTTATAACAAATAATTGTTTAATTTTAAACAAATACATTGTAAAATTCTAAACAGTAAACATACATATTATTATAGATATTAGATACAATAGAAATAATTACAATTTCAAAAATTCAAAATAAAAAAAAAAATCATTAACTAAGGTGATCTGATAATACATGGAAGTTGATGCAGTAATAACTTTCTAGAGGTAAAGTTGTTTGGTCCATTAATTTTTCCTTGGTTTCTCCATTAGTAACATCTATTAATAAACACAAATATAATTAATTTGTCTATGGGAAATTAGAGTATATCAGAAATTCCTATAAATTGTAATTAATACAACTAGCACTCAAACATTGAAAATATGGGGGGGGGAGTTAAAACAGTGTATTTGTACATACAAGAAAAAAGTATGCATTTTTTTATACACATTCGTAAAATACAAATGAAAACAAGAGTGAGTAAATTTGCTTTTAAGAGGATAAGCGATGAATAATATTATTTTATAATTAACTGTAATATATCAGATTATATAAAAAATAACTTTAACTCCTAAAAGCAATAGTATTAAACAACAATACTGTATCCTATTACCTTTAAAATTCACTAAAACAATCAGTGGAAACCATACAAAAAGTCCACTTTAATCACATTAACTTATACAAGAAAAGTTATTTTTAATAGGTACCTATCACATAAACAATTATAACTACAAAATAAAAATCAATATTTCACAAATTTAAAGATCTGTTTGTTTGTCAAACCAAAAAATATATACTCAATATTTGTTATTTTTAATGTATTTCAATTAAAACAATAAAAACATTATTTATAAACTTTATCTTTAAAATAAATTAACATGTAGTCAAACAAAATTATTTTTATAACCTAACCAATTATTTAATGAATAACATTTAATTAAAATTTGGTGTATGTTATTAATGTATTCTGTGATAATATCAACAACAACATTTCAAAAAGCCAAACAATAAAATTCTGCACAACTCTTACTTAATTATAAATACTATCTAATAGGCAATAGCATTTGTTTGTTTTATTTAATTATAATTTATTATCGTACATGTAAGTTTGCATTAAATATATTTTCCATTTCTACCGAACAAAATTTAATAAGTAATAACAAAATAAAACTTATCTTATATCAAAATGTGATGAATAATGTTGATAAAAAATAAATAATTTTTACTAATTACTGAAATAAAATATTCAAACAAATTGTTTAAACTTATTTACAGACCTTTATATATTTGTTTAGGCAATATATTCTCAGCATTGCGATGAAATATACTAATAACGCGTCGATTACTATTTTGTGATGTTAATTGTAACGTCCAACTGTCATAAGTAAAAGCTCTGAAACAAAAAATTTTAAGTCACAATATTTAAAAGTAAGATTCATTCAGAAATTCGTCAATACTTTTAAACATTAATATTAAATAATATAATACTTTGGTATATGATGTTCAATAAAATGTGTATTGATTGATGATCGAAAAATCTGTAGTGGTAATGTTTTCACGGAAGTGATAGCTTTTATAGGAGATGAATCTCCGAGATAATAACGCAAAGCATTTGTGATGACAGGCATCATACTTTGTGTGGTTATATTTAACATAGATTCAGTGACAGCAGCTAAATCTAAAACTGTATGAACTCTACATAACCAAATCATCCATGAGTTTAATGTTGTCCACCAATCTGAATAATCAATATTACAAAATCTAAAAGAAATATAAAATAAATTTAAAATATATAAAACTAAGCATATTACACAATATTTACTTATTATTTATTTCTAATTTTAAGTGATCCGCTAAAGCTATTTTAGAAATTAAAAAAGATTGGGTATAATCGTTTTTAAGTTTTTCAATTCCAATTTCAATTAATAACTGAACAGGGTCATAAAGTTTTTCTGGATTGGACGCTGTATTTCCTGGTAATGATTTTAATATTTGAGCTAATCGTGTACCATTTGTTGATTTAATCTGTAATAACATATCAATAACATATTATAATATAATAATCAATGGTTTATTGTCATTTTTTAATGTCATACACACCAATGGTTTGAAAGTTTCATTTCTTACTGCTTTGTACAAATGTTTGAAGCATTCCATTAGATCATTATAGGATTTGCATTCTGAATAATATTTGAATACATTTTATTTAAATTTTAAAAACATGCCATTATTACTTGGTACTAACCCAACAAATAGGTCCATAGTTTATCGGTGAATTCTTGTTGAATACATTCAGCAGCAATAACATCTCTGACACATTGACAAAATAGTTTTTGATCATTATCTTCTTGTCCTCCAAACTTACCTCGTTTGTACAATGTAGAGGATATGCTTTGCAACATAGAAGGAAACAGTTCAACGATTTGTCCATTAGCACTGCCTCTTATATCACCCTTTAAAATTACATACAAGTTATATATCAAAATAAAATAGTGCTTATAAAATATTTACTTGAAATTGAGGAAACACAATGTTATGTCTATTTGTCAAACATTCATCTTTCAAATATGTTAGTTGTTCTATTAAATCCTCTAAGAAGAGTAATTGGTGCCATAATGAGTGTAATGGACTAGTTTCGTGACCTAATGTACACTGGACATTCTACAAAATAAATATTTATAAAAAATGAGTAATATTTGTTATTATTGACATGACTTGCAGTATTCTGAGAGCACTTAGTGACCGTATTACAATCGTTAAACTAAAGTTAAACCACCGAATTCGGCTGGTAAAATCAGTGGGTTAGGCTTAACCGAGGTTTAAAGTATGATTGTAAACAGGCCCTTACCAATTTTAGTATTGTGGAGTTTAATAATTAGGTACATTGGTATGGACACATTAAATATTACATTTTTATTTTTTATCTTTTATATTTTATTGAAAATATATTCAGTAGAAGCAGCTTATTAGGAACACTTTTGGACCAAGGTGAAGTGTGTCCATTAACCAATCGTTTCTAATAAATGATTGGTTTTATTTATAAAGAAAAAAAATTTCTATTTTTATAAAAAGTAATTATTATGAAAAAAAAGTTATGTTAAAATATATATCTATCGATGTCGTTTTTTTCCATTCATACTGGCACAATGAGTTTATAACCACGTTTGTTAGGTACTAAAACCAGCAATCGTTGCACTCAGTATATTTAAATGAAATAAACAAAATTATAATTGAACAAGAGGAAATCAATATCAATTGTAACAACTTAAGATAATGTGTATTGTAATATTATGACAGTAGGTACATAGGGGCAAATAGAGGCCAAACCTCGGGGGTGCTAACATTATATAGAGAACACAGACCACACCCCCAAATAGCATACTTCAATTTTATAATTACTATAGTCTATAACCATTCCTAAATGCACCGTAAACACATAAGGACACTAATATTTCAGTAAATCAACAGTAATATACCTGATAGCTACTAATTTACATAATAGGTACCTATATTATATTATTTAGGTGTTAAAAATAGTATAAATGAATAGAAAATGTAGTCAAGCGGGTACCGCTTTACTGTACAGTAGTTGTTGAGCATTTCGTTGTAATGGATGTGTTATATTTGAATTCAATTTGAAAAATGTTCTCATAGCTATAAATAGATCATAAGGAGTCGAAATTGTTTAAAGAATTTATGATGTATGGAAAATGCTAATATAAATATTTGGTGAACATTTTAAGAGTCTACGGTTATTCATTTTGGAAATACAGCAAAATCTTAAAAATTAATTAATGGGAATTCGATTTACCACTGAATATCGAATTTCGTAACAATTATAAGTTCAAACACTCATAAAAAATTAATGTTCCGTTTAAGTATACGTTTTTTCTGTAGGTAGAAAAACTTTTGTGAAATTTTTTATTAACATTTCTAACCTTAGATATGAAAAGAAAATCTTTTATGAATTTCTAACAGAAAAAAAATTTTAAATATTTGAAAAATTTCTCATAGACATAAATAATTCAAAAAGAGTCAGAATTGTTTTTGAATTTTACCATGTAAGGACAATTTTAATTTTAACATTTGGTAAACATTTCAAGTATCTAGGACTATTCATTTTTAAATTACAACAAAATATAAAAAATTGATAAATGAAAATTCATTAATTTACTGATGAAAAATGAAAATTCAATGTTGTACACATTTTAGACTTTACTTTCCAGTAAACTTTTTTTTTTGTTTAAGGTAGGACCAATTGTGAGGAGTCTTCTATCAACATTTATAAATTATAATGTTAACTACAAAAGGAAAAACTTTTATAAATTTCTAACTGAAAATTTTTGAAATTTTGATGAATTATAAATTCTAATATTTGATATACCTATAATCATTACAAACAATAATTTGTGTTTCTGCTAAAAACAAAGAAATAAAAAAAAAACCCTTACGTAGAGGCGTTCAGCTAAAGAAACTGTTTTTTTCATATGGTTTTTCAATTTTTGGTGTTTTTGAAGGGGGGATGCTAAATTAAAGTTTGGGGGTGCCGAATCACCCCCAAGCACCCCCCTAGTTGCACCGAAGAGTAGATACATTAGTTATCGCCGAGTAACTAGATTTTGTTGAACATTTTGTTTCAAAAAATTATATTAATTATCAGTGTTCCTAATAGGCCACCCGCTTCTACGGTACATAATATCATGTATATTTATTTTATTTAATACTTACATATTATTATTTTAAAATGTTAATTTATCATTATTTATCAATAATTATTATAAAAATTTATTTTGATTATTCTAAATTAGTTTCCTATTTTTTTTATATAATGTGCTAAATTTTTTCAAAACTAATTATGTATATTATAATAGACATTTTAAATTTAATAAGATAGAATTTTCTTTTTTATTTAGTGTGGCGGCTAAGACGTAAATTTGTATTGGTCCGACGCAACAGGTTTCCATATTATACATTATAATTATGATAGCTCCTAAAATTAATTCTATTATGCAATTTAAACACATATATTTGTTTTCTAGACCACTGGAGTTGAGAGCCTTTATATATAGACTTTTTGCCTAGTCTCTCTAAGCTGGAGTATGGCATATATTTAATACAGAGAGACACAGAGTGGAATATAAAAAAATATGATACTTCTCACAAACAAACCACAATTATTATTCATTTTCTTACATCTTACACATTAAGATAATCAGTCATTAAAATACTGATTAGTTGAAACATGATACTTTAAAGTTTTGATTATTTTATTTTGTTTATTATTTTAATTACCTTATAGGCAGAAAAATATTTGAATTTTTTGGAGGGAAGCTAAAATTATTTAAAATCCTAAGTACAGGGCTTTGCAGTGCAATTCAACTACTTTAAAGCAATTGGAAATTCAAGGTACTTAGACCATAGGTAATAATATACACAAATGTATGCATATTTAATATTTATATTACCTGTAGCTTCGACTAGTGTGGTCCTACCTTTTGCAGTTAGCGGCATAGGCGAAATTCCATTAAAATTTCTGGAAGGGCTAACATTATTAACATAAATGCGGGCTTCGATCCTACAAAACTAAAAAAGGAGGGGGCTTCACGGACATTTAGAGGTTGAGCCCCCTCAAGACCCCCCCCCCCGCCCTGATGCCAGCCGATGGTTAGCGGGCCAATTTACACATTTATATTAACACTGGAGGCCAAAAGAATCAAAAAAATATTTATTCACATTTTATTTTATTTAATAAAACAACATATTGTTATCACATTAAAGATTTATATTAATTGATTATTATTTCTTATTAATCGACAATATGACCAACTGCTGATGGCTTACTAAGTCTTCTTAAGTTCTAAGGGGTGTCAAAAAAAAGACTGAGGGCTGAGGGTTGGACCACCCTACTCTAGCTTAGAAATAACAAGCACTTTTC
>WHPZ01574620.1:0-16462 GCA_016617965.1 Macrosiphum rosae | reverse complement strand
CAGAATCAAATTACTAAAATAAGAAAATATTTCAAAATGTACCAATAAACAATAAATGTTTCAGGCAAAATACTGAAATATGCATAAATTATAAGTAAAAAGAGAGACAATTAGTTATAATGATTTCAATACTATAAATTAGGAATTTTATAACTTAATATTATCAATTTTAGTGATCGACATAAATAGAAACTAACAATGAAAGTTTTAATTATAATAATAGGTACAATATAAGTGATCGACATTAAGATAAATAAACATAAATAATTACATCATAAATTTCAGTTCTACACAATCCAGCTATTTTCATTATATAGATTCTTGTAGTTAAAAAATAGAAATTGAATCATATAAATGTAGTCTATAATTAATTGAATCCTGGTATAGAGTCGTAATCTTTTTGAAGCTCTGATCTACTGAAGTCCATTCCCGGGTACTAAAACATAATTCAACAGACCAATAAATTAAAAAATGTTATCTTTACTTATGAAAATAGTGTTATTCACCATATAAATTATAAAACCATTAATATTTAATCACAATAATACATAATAGTTATCAATATACTATACTAAATTAAAATAGAATAGCGTTGACTTTTTGAGTGCAAGAGTTTATTAAAACAAAACTTAATTTAATCTTATTTAGAGTTAAAAAAACAAAATTATAAATATTCAATAACATATTCTTATAATTAATAAAAGTATCATATAAGAGTTTAATAGGTACAGTAAGTAGTTACTAGGTTGAATTATAACAGATTGTTTTAGTAATCATAATTATTATGTATTTTGATAATACTATAAGAAATAAACTAATTCATAGTTACATAATACTGAGTATATTTGTTAAAATAGTACTGTATTATTTTAAACTAGAATTAATATTATTGCTATAGATTGTTATAGATTATTGATAGACTAATACATATTTGTACTTACTTTCAAACAATATGCATTAAATAAGACCACACATATTTAAAAAAAATGTTTAGAATATTATATTGTGCAATTTGAACACTTATTAAATTATCAGAATTCAGAAATGAGTTTCACAAAAACTGTCTTATAAGAACATTGTTAGTACCGTTGAATGGGGTTAGTTTGATTTCGTGGGGCTACTTTGATACATTTATATTTTTATTCACCAGAGTACCATGATAAATAATTTTTTTTTTTTCATAAAATGGGGTTACTTTGATATCACATTAAGAAATGTAAGTATTAAAGTTGCCCACACAACTTTGATAGAATATTAAAAAGAATGATATCTCTGAAGATAACATCAGAAATTTAAAAATTAAAACGTTAAAAAATTGAGCATAACTGTGAATAAGATTTAATTTTGAGAGTTTTATCATTAATACTACAGAGTTATCCATAAAATAAAAAGTAAAATTGTCATACAACAGAAGAAATTATCAAAGTAACGCCATTGTACGGTACTAATAAAAAGGATTTTAACAAATTGTTGAGTTTAGTTCCTAAGTATACAAATACATAATGTATATGATAATATAAAAGTATAAAACATTTATATTTATGGGTATGACAAACATATTTTTTTTTATATATTATAGTTATAAATTGTTAGTTCAATAAATTTTGCATATTATTGTTATTAAATGCAACTGGTTAATTACAGTGAATAGGTATCTATGCAAGGTAGATATTTCACAAAAAGTAAAATCACATTAAAAAATTCTAATTACCTATTTTCAATAATTATAAAGAACATTTTAAGGGTTATAGAATCTGAAAAGAAAATACAAGATATTATAATTTATAATTTTTTTCAACATAAAGACTAGAATAAAGAGACCAAAACGTCCGCCCGCATGAAAAACTGTGTAAATAATTAAATTATACAATCCTTTAATACTATATGTCTATATCTAGTAATTTTATACCTATATATCTTTGTTCACAGCAAGTCTGAGCCTGATACAATTTGTTACACCACACACGTGTGTTTTCTTAAACGATCGTTTTATACGGATATACGTATCGTTACACTGAAATTTGTTTTTTAAAAATAACATGTTTATGAAATTTACACTTATGCACATGTATAAATACATAATCGTACAAGCTATAAAATCTAAAGAGGGTCTTGGTTCAAAAAAATACATATATTTTCCAAAAAACGTAAAAAATATGAATGCCTATACTACACAGGTTAAAGAAGCAACCCTATCATAAGCAGCGCAGTCTGCAGCCGTTTAATCGTACGACTCATTTTGGGACGTTATCAGAAGTGGAGTTTGGTCTCCTTATTCTAGTCTTCATATATTTGATTCATTAAATAAATAATAATAATAAAATATCTTACCAAGAGTAATCAATAATCAATTTTCTCAGTTATTAATTGTTTTAATAATTATAGATTTTGTAAATATCCCTTATAATTTAAATTATGCACATAACTTAAAATCCAATGTCAAGAATTATATTTGAATAATAATAAAAAAATAAATACCTCAATTTAAAATTTAAATTAATTCAAACTATTTAAATCCATTTCAAACATAAAACTATTAAATATAAATTTTATTAGGTAGTTTATATGTTAATGATTTACACTGTGTAAACAGTGTAAATTACACATAACATCAAATACAAATATTGACTACCTATTCAACTGATTACATATTTAACGAGTACCCAAGTGAAGACTATTGTGAAGTGTTAGATTTTGCTTATTTTTTGTTGTAAAATGTATAGGTAGCATTGATTTTTAATTTAATTATTTTAAGTGTTTTAATATTTTAGGTACATACCTTCATTTGAAGCTTTTCTAGATCCATTTTTTTCATCATTTCAATATATGTTATTGGATCTGCTTTAAATGATCCATCCTCCATTATAGCTTCCCAAACATTTTCTTTATTTGAATAATCTGCTTTTGTTAATACAATGTTTAACAAAGTACCATTATCCTCTAATGTCCATAAAGTGTCATCAGAGCGTACTTTTCTAAATAAATTTCCCTGAAAGAACAAAGATTGGTAACTATATAATACAATGACACTAGAAACAATAGTTAAAAACTAACAGAAAATAAAGTTTTTCCTAAAAATTGACAAGTAATACTTGAGTTAGTGACATTGACTTTGACATCTTTGGATTTGGTATTAACTGGCAGTGTTATTTCAATATGTAATTCATCCACAGTTTGCCACCATCTACCCCATTCCGTATTACATGGTATAATACCACTTTTTTCATCAAAGTGGCTAACAGCCATATTTATGAAAATGTCTGCTGGTTAGGACTATCGAAAGACCCTAGTACCTATTTAACAATAAATATTAATGGCTCTTACTAACAATTTTTGGTAAATAGGTACAATTAATAAATAAATAGTTAATGTAAAATGTAAAATGTAAATAATTTCACAACGTATTCACTATTTACCGTAAATTTAAAATTATTTAAAACCAGTCTTAACTTTACTATAAAATATAATGCACGAGTGTACAGTAATTATTGTGGTAAAACTAAAGTTCAGACGTTCAGTTACTCCACGTTTCTATTTTCCACAAAACAAATAATATTAATAAGTATTAAGTAATAACAAGTAATAACATCATGACAGAAATAACTTCTATCATAGAAAATTAGAAAATGGTTAATATTATCACAGAATATACATATTGTTATGAATAAAATATTATCATGTTCTATGATATAATATCTTATATCTTTAATCGTGATTATAAAAAATAAATATTATATTATCAATATTAACCTCCAATTGTTTTTCCCGCCAATTTGTTTTCATTGAACAATACTATTATTATGTTAAGTTAATATTTTACAAATTTAACGTAATAATAATATACCTGTCGCAGGACGCAGATTATTACTTAATAGTAAATACCTAAGTTATTTTTTGTTAAAAGTTTCGAGTTTCATTACAAATTCACAAAATAATAAAATAATATAACAATCCCTATTCCCTTATCCCTTCTGAGGTAAGACAAGAAGCCAGGAGTCGGGACACAGGCACATTGAAGCTGTTGCTCAATAGAGACTACAGAAATTAATCACCGATACTTTGATAACTTATGTGGCTTACACATATAGATGCAGACATAATATAATATATATTTAGAAGAATTATTTTTTTAGTAAAACAATTTTTAATTTCAAAACTAAATGTAAGTACTTACGACCTACCTATGCTGATTTATAAATTTATATGTATTATGTTTGATTACATATTTTCCACAGTACCATGGTATTTATATAATTTTTCTAATTGTGTATGTATTATATACCTAACTATTTATATCTATGATTGAAGTGTTATTATTTCCTTGAAGCACAATATACCTGTATCAGCCATTATGGGTGCCGCGGCCCCCCAAGCTGTATTTCTAAATAAAATTATACTGTTACAAACAAAAAATCATCGACATTTTCTGAAAATATTATGACTTACCCTCCTTCCCCCCTAACCATGTCTCTGGAGCCGCCCCTGACCTGGATCTATAGTTACAAGTTATATAATAATTATTTACATGATATATCACTAAAAACATTTGAAATCTAACGATGAAACTGCATAGGATTTGATTTCTACAAGATAAAATGAGATTTTACTAAGACATAATAGTCCATTCAGACATTGGTCACAACACCATTGTAGTCCCTCAAACGTCATTAAAATTAATTTCTACAGTAGGTACATTTTTAATCGCTATAGGTAGATTATTAAGTAGTGTAAAGACATTCAACTTTAGTATATCGTTTTGTATTTTAGTATATTAATATATGTGTATACATTCGTAACATTTAATGGTAGCTGATGTTAGTTAATTTGTCATCATTAATTTTTAGATGGATCTCAACAGTTTTCTTAAATTTTGCCATGGAAAAGTTAATTTACACCCTGAATTTGTTCTGAATCAATGTGATCCTAATACTATCTCATATATTCGCCCGTTTTGTCTAAGTGGTGTTGAAAAACCTATAGTTGGCTACATTTATGTAAGTATAATTATTGTGTATATTTACTAGGTATATAGGTATATTTTTAAATTAATATAATATAATAATTCTTGATTTTTTTAGAAAAAGCATACCCCAAAAGTTGTGAATTCTATTGTTAAAAATAGTTCAAGTTCTGAGGATGAAGAGTATGATGAATTAGGTGCCTAAGATTAATTTCAGTTATGTAGGTAACTAAAGTAGTATTAATTTGTTATTATTTGTTGTTAGAATTAACTGGAAATCCGTTAGAATGCCCTTTCAGTCCAATAAAAGCTCAAAAAGTTCACGTAGAAATAAACAAACCAGAAGACAGTCATATTCCTTTAAATTTGCTTCAAGCAAGGTAAAATAATTGAATTAAACCTAATTCTTTAAATATTATCTGTTCATTTTATAAATAGATTAAAACAATTGAAAAATTAATCATTAACTTTTCAGTAGTGATGATTAATATTGTTGGCATGCTTTTAAACTTAAACTTTATTAACCCAGGGACCCTATTAAAAAGGAGTGCAAAATAACTTGCATCAATATTCAGTTGATCCTTTAAAGTTTTTATTGATTTTTATATTTTAGGCAATTGGTATACTTAAAATTGAAGGATGAACAATTTTTAAGTGTACCATTATTTATATTATGCGATGGATTGAAAAACAATACAATTTTATTGGGTGGTGATATATCTGATGGATGGCATTCTCGTTATTGGGGCGAGTATAAAGGACGTAATAATGTGGCACATGATGAGCTTTCTATACAAACTATGATAGAAACACATAAACAATTTCCTCAAGCGTCAAATATGATTGTAAATAAATTTCAGTTTAATTAAAATGATTGTAGTATTCTTGTACGTGATAAAAAATATTAATTATGTTTGTTAAATCTAGTTAGAGTCTAAAGTGTCTGCAGTTATAAATTTGACTTCAGCTACTAATACTGAAGAGTTCACTTTTATTGAAAATGGTCCTGGCATGGTCATACTTAATCTTAGCTGGCGACGACCATCTCTTTTTGCTCCTCTAATGTCAACAGAATCATTTATTGTAAGTATATGATATAATTATTTAAACATGAAATAGATAGATTCTCTATTTATCCATTAAATTGAAAAGTGCTTGTTATTTCTAAGCTAGAGTAGGGTGGTCCAACCCTCAGCCCTCAGTCTTTTTTTTGACACCCCTTAGAACTTAAGAAGACTTAGTAAGCCATCAGCAGTTGGTCATATTGTCGATTAATAAGAAATAATAATCAATTAATATAAATCTTTAATGTGATAACAATATGTTGTTTTATTAAATAAAATAAAATGTGAATAAATATTTTTTTGATTCTTTTGGCCTCCAGTGTTAATATAAATGTGTAAATTGGCCCGCTAACCATCGGCTGGCATCAGGGCGGGGGGGGGGGTCTTGAGGGGGCTCAACCTCTAAATGTCCGTGAAGCCCCCTCCTTTTTTAGTTTTGTAGGATCGAAGCCCGCATTTATGTTAATAATGTTAGCCCTTCCAGAAATTTTAATGGAATTTCGCCTATGCCGCTAACTGCAAAAGGTAGGACCACACTAGTCGAAGCTACAGGTAATATAAATATTAAATATGCATACATTTGTGTATATTATTACCTATGGTCTAAGTACCTTGAATTTCCAATTGCTTTAAAGTAGTTGAATTGCACTGCAAAGCCCTGTACTTAGGATTTTAAATAATTTTAGCTTCCCTCCAAAAAATTCAAATATTTTTCTGCCTATAAGGTAATTAAAATAATAAACAAAATAAAATAATCAAAACTTTAAAGTATCATGTTTCAACTAATCAGTATTTTAATGACTGATTATCTTAATGTGTAAGATGTAAGAAAATGAATAATAATTGTGGTTTGTTTGTGAGAAGTATCATATTTTTTTATATTCCACTCTGTGTCTCTCTGTATTAAATATATGCCATACTCCAGCTTAGAGAGACTAGGCAAAAAGTCTATATATAAAGGCTCTCAACTCCAGTGGTCTAGAAAACAAATATATGTGTTTAAATTGCATAATAGAATTAATTTTAGGAGCTATCATAATTATAATGTATAATATGGAAACCTGTTGCGTCGGACCAATACAAATTTACGTCTTAGCCGCCACACTAAATAAAAAAGAAAATTCTATCTTATTAAATTTAAAATGTCTATTATAATATACATAATTAGTTTTGAAAAAATTTAGCACATTATATAAAAAAAATAGGAAACTAATTTAGAATAATCAAAATAAATTTTTATAATAATTATTGATAAATAATGATAAATTAACATTTTAAAATAATAATATGTAAGTATTAAATAAAATAAATATACATGATATTATGTACCGTAGAAGCGGGTGGCCTATTAGGAACACTGATAATTAATATAATTTTTTGAAACAAAATGTTCAACAAAATCTAGTTACTCGGCGATAACTAATGTATCTACTCTTCGGTGCAACTAGGGGGGTGCTTGGGGGTGATTCGGCACCCCCAAACTTTAATTTAGCATCCCCCCTTCAAAAACACCAAAAATTGAAAAACCATATGAAAAAAACAGTTTCTTTAGCTGAACGCCTCTACGTAAGGGTTTTTTTTTTATTTCTTTGTTTTTAGCAGAAACACAAATTATTGTTTGTAATGATTATAGGTATATCAAATATTAGAATTTATAATTCATCAAAATTTCAAAAATTTTCAGTTAGAAATTTATAAAAGTTTTTCCTTTTGTAGTTAACATTATAATTTATAAATGTTGATAGAAGACTCCTCACAATTGGTCCTACCTTAAACAAAAAAAAAAGTTTACTGGAAAGTAAAGTCTAAAATGTGTACAACATTGAATTTTCATTTTTCATCAGTAAATTAATGAATTTTCATTTATCAATTTTTTATATTTTGTTGTAATTTAAAAATGAATAGTCCTAGATACTTGAAATGTTTACCAAATGTTAAAATTAAAATTGTCCTTACATGGTAAAATTCAAAAACAATTCTGACTCTTTTTGAATTATTTATGTCTATGAGAAATTTTTCAAATATTTAAAATTTTTTTTCTGTTAGAAATTCATAAAAGATTTTCTTTTCATATCTAAGGTTAGAAATGTTAATAAAAAATTTCACAAAAGTTTTTCTACCTACAGAAAAAACGTATACTTAAACGGAACATTAATTTTTTATGAGTGTTTGAACTTATAATTGTTACGAAATTCGATATTCAGTGGTAAATCGAATTCCCATTAATTAATTTTTAAGATTTTGCTGTATTTCCAAAATGAATAACCGTAGACTCTTAAAATGTTCACCAAATATTTATATTAGCATTTTCCATACATCATAAATTCTTTAAACAATTTCGACTCCTTATGATCTATTTATAGCTATGAGAACATTTTTCAAATTGAATTCAAATATAACACATCCATTACAACGAAATGCTCAACAACTACTGTACAGTAAAGCGGTACCCGCTTGACTACATTTTCTATTCATTTATACTATTTTTAACACCTAAATAATATAATATAGGTACCTATTATGTAAATTAGTAGCTATCAGGTATATTACTGTTGATTTACTGAAATATTAGTGTCCTTATGTGTTTACGGTGCATTTAGGAATGGTTATAGACTATAGTAATTATAAAATTGAAGTATGCTATTTGGGGGTGTGGTCTGTGTTCTCTATATAATGTTAGCACCCCCGAGGTTTGGCCTCTATTTGCCCCTATGTACCTACTGTCATAATATTACAATACACATTATCTTAAGTTGTTACAATTGATATTGATTTCCTCTTGTTCAATTATAATTTTGTTTATTTCATTTAAATATACTGAGTGCAACGATTGCTGGTTTTAGTACCTAACAAACGTGGTTATAAACTCATTGTGCCAGTATGAATGGAAAAAAACGACATCGATAGATATATATTTTAACATAACTTTTTTTTCATAATAATTACTTTTTATAAAAATAGAAATTTTTTTTCTTTATAAATAAAACCAATCATTTATTAGAAACGATTGGTTAATGGACACACTTCACCTTGGTCCAAAAGTGTTCCTAATAAGCTGCTTCTACTGAATATATTTTCAATAAAATATAAAAGATAAAAAATAAAAATGTAATATTTAATGTGTCCATACCAATGTACCTAATTATTAAACTCCACAATACTAAAATTGGTAAGGGCCTGTTTACAATCATACTTTAAACCTCGGTTAAGCCTAACCCACTGATTTTACCAGCCGAATTCGGTGGTTTAACTTTAGTTTAACGATTGTAATACGGTCACTAAGTGCTCTCAGAATACTGCAAGTCATGTCAATAATAACAAATATTACTCATTTTTTATAAATATTTATTTTGTAGAATGTCCAGTGTACATTAGGTCACGAAACTAGTCCATTACACTCATTATGGCACCAATTACTCTTCTTAGAGGATTTAATAGAACAACTAACATATTTGAAAGATGAATGTTTGACAAATAGACATAACATTGTGTTTCCTCAATTTCAAGTAAATATTTTATAAGCACTATTTTATTTTGATATATAACTTGTATGTAATTTTAAAGGGTGATATAAGAGGCAGTGCTAATGGACAAATCGTTGAACTGTTTCCTTCTATGTTGCAAAGCATATCCTCTACATTGTACAAACGAGGTAAGTTTGGAGGACAAGAAGATAATGATCAAAAACTATTTTGTCAATGTGTCAGAGATGTTATTGCTGCTGAATGTATTCAACAAGAATTCACCGATAAACTATGGACCTATTTGTTGGGTTAGTACCAAGTAATAATGGCATGTTTTTAAAATTTAAATAAAATGTATTCAAATATTATTCAGAATGCAAATCCTATAATGATCTAATGGAATGCTTCAAACATTTGTACAAAGCAGTAAGAAATGAAACTTTCAAACCATTGGTGTGTATGACATTAAAAAATGACAATAAACCATTGATTATTATATTATAATATGTTATTGATATGTTATTACAGATTAAATCAACAAATGGTACACGATTAGCTCAAATATTAAAATCATTACCAGGAAATACAGCGTCCAATCCAGAAAAACTTTATGACCCTGTTCAGTTATTAATTGAAATTGGAATTGAAAAACTTAAAAACGATTATACCCAATCTTTTTTAATTTCTAAAATAGCTTTAGCGGATCACTTAAAATTAGAAATAAATAATAAGTAAATATTGTGTAATATGCTTAGTTTTATATATTTTAAATTTATTTTATATTTCTTTTAGATTTTGTAATATTGATTATTCAGATTGGTGGACAACATTAAACTCATGGATGATTTGGTTATGTAGAGTTCATACAGTTTTAGATTTAGCTGCTGTCACTGAATCTATGTTAAATATAACCACACAAAGTATGATGCCTGTCATCACAAATGCTTTGCGTTATTATCTCGGAGATTCATCTCCTATAAAAGCTATCACTTCCGTGAAAACATTACCACTACAGATTTTTCGATCATCAATCAATACACATTTTATTGAACATCATATACCAAAGTATTATATTATTTAATATTAATGTTTAAAAGTATTGACGAATTTCTGAATGAATCTTACTTTTAAATATTGTGACTTAAAATTTTTTGTTTCAGAGCTTTTACTTATGACAGTTGGACGTTACAATTAACATCACAAAATAGTAATCGACGCGTTATTAGTATATTTCATCGCAATGCTGAGAATATATTGCCTAAACAAATATATAAAGGTCTGTAAATAAGTTTAAACAATTTGTTTGAATATTTTATTTCAGTAATTAGTAAAAATTATTTATTTTTTATCAACATTATTCATCACATTTTGATATAAGATAAGTTTTATTTTGTTATTACTTATTAAATTTTGTTCGGTAGAAATGGAAAATATATTTAATGCAAACTTACATGTACGATAATAAATTATAATTAAATAAAACAAACAAATGCTATTGCCTATTAGATAGTATTTATAATTAAGTAAGAGTTGTGCAGAATTTTATTGTTTGGCTTTTTGAAATGTTGTTGTTGATATTATCACAGAATACATTAATAACATACACCAAATTTTAATTAAATGTTATTCATTAAATAATTGGTTAGGTTATAAAAATAATTTTGTTTGACTACATGTTAATTTATTTTAAAGATAAAGTTTATAAATAATGTTTTTATTGTTTTAATTGAAATACATTAAAAATAACAAATATTGAGTATATATTTTTTGGTTTGACAAACAAACAGATCTTTAAATTTGTGAAATATTGATTTTTATTTTGTAGTTATAATTGTTTATGTGATAGGTACCTATTAAAAATAACTTTTCTTGTATAAGTTAATGTGATTAAAGTGGACTTTTTGTATGGTTTCCACTGATTGTTTTAGTGAATTTTAAAGGTAATAGGATACAGTATTGTTGTTTAATACTATTGCTTTTAGGAGTTAAAGTTATTTTTTATATAATCTGATATATTACAGTTAATTATAAAATAATATTATTCATCGCTTATCCTCTTAAAAGCAAATTTACTCACTCTTGTTTTCATTTGTATTTTACGAATGTGTATAAAAAAATGCATACTTTTTTCTTGTATGTACAAATACACTGTTTTAACTCCCCCCCCCATATTTTCAATGTTTGAGTGCTAGTTGTATTAATTACAATTTATAGGAATTTCTGATATACTCTAATTTCCCATAGACAAATTAATTATATTTGTGTTTATTAATAGATGTTACTAATGGAGAAACCAAGGAAAAATTAATGGACCAAACAACTTTACCTCTAGAAAGTTATTACTGCATCAACTTCCATGTATTATCAGATCACCTTAGTTAATGATTTTTTTTTTTATTTTGAATTTTTGAAATTGTAATTATTTCTATTGTATCTAATATCTATAATAATATGTATGTTTACTGTTTAGAATTTTACAATGTATTTGTTTAAAATTAAACAATTATTTGTTATAAAATAAAAACCAATTTTGTATTAAAATATTTTTTACATTTATTTAGTATTTATTTTGTCTATTAAAACTGAAAATAATCTATTAAAATACAATTTTATTTTTAACCTGAGGTTTGTTATGTTTGTGTTTTTATAAACTAATATTGTATAAATAATAATATAAAAAAGGTGGGCAAGCGGGTGTCGCTCTGCTGTATAGTAGGATAGGCTACAAGTGGGTCAATGTAATGGATAGTGTTAAATTTGAATTCAATGATATAATATCATTGTATAAGAAAAACGATTCTTACTGAAGACGGTCAGACAGCCTATGATATTACTAAGTATATTTGATGATATTATCGTGAATAAACTAATTTATATAATATAATCTATTTACTTGGAACCTTGCTTTTAATTTTCAATCCTTAGATATAATAGATGAACATTTTATTCATTTTTAACTACAAAATAATTATAACATTTTAATTTAGATAAATTTTGTCAAAAACTGAACTTTAAATGTGTATAAATAATTGGGCATATGTATTTTTAATATTTTTAAACTGTTATTGTAACAATATATTAGGAGCCTCGTATTAAATTTTAATGATATTTATAGAAAAAAAATTAAAAATATTTAAATATGAAATTATCAAAAAACAGCTCAAAACAAGTCGAAATATTTTTAAAATTGTGTGGTGTATAGAAAATGAAAATATAAACATTCAGTGAAATGTATCTATTTTTAAATTATAAAATAATAAGGAAATGGGCTACACGAGAAATTTAGTAAATATCCAATTATGTAAAAGATTGAACTTCAAACGCCCATAACATTTTAATTTAACTTTCTTATAGACATTTTTTTTGTTGATAAAGATAGATATAAGGAATCTCATATTACATTTTAAAATCTATGATTTAAAATGAAAAGTTTTTAGGGATTTCTAACTCAAAATAATTTGCACATTTTCGTGATTTTTACTCTGTTTGGTCAACATATTTTGAACTTTAAGTGTTTATAAAAAAAAATAATTTTACTGGATTTTTAATATTTTCAAATGTCATTGGAACAATATGCCTTGTATTAAGTTTTCAAGCTTTTTTACCCAACAAATAAAATTTTATTGACATTCATAAAAAACAAACTGAAACTGAACATTTCCGTAAATAATTAAAATTTCAAAAAAGAAAAAAAAATGTCAGCAGAGAAAATTTCGTGTACCCACGGTAATTTGTTCTAGAGTTAGGTATACCAAAAATCAAAACTGATTTTGAGTAAAATTCCCGTTTTCCTTAATTTTTTTTTGTTTCCGGCGCTTTTGAAAATTACTGGGAACTAAGATATGTTGACCTCCCAAAAGTATCAATTAGATTCACTTTCCCACCGAAAAAGATACTGAAGTTGAAAATCGAAACATTATTTCGACTACTTATCGTGTACACAGATACAAAAAACAAAAAATAAAAAAACACATCATTGTAAAATCAATACATTCATTACTCCGCTCAGAATCGAAAATTATCTTGCATCATTTTGATACTTCAGTAGTTCAGTGGCATAATAATATATAAGCTACTTTTAGAGTAGGTAGTGATTATAGAGATAATGATAATTCTGTTATTTTTTTATTTTATCTTAAACTTAGTACCTACTATGCTCTGATGCTCATATTACTTACTCTTGACTGGTTGACTCTTGAGCTTATGAATAGTACCTAGGTATCTTTACAAACTTAATAAAAATAAAATATTAGAATTTTGATTCAAATATAACAATATAGTCATTAATTCTATACTATATTAATTAATTAGAATTAAGGTAGGTACATGTTAATTAGTTAACCTGCATAATTTTATCTATTTTTATTAGTTTATATAATTTGTATTTTTACTTTTTATGATTTCATATATTTTTCATATACATTTAATTTATCTATTTTGACTTTTGTCACCTGTATAGTTTGAACTGTAGTTATTAGTGTTGTATTTTGTATTTTTACTTTTTACGATTTACAATATATTTTATACTATTATTTGATAGCCTCCCTACCTATTTATGTATGATTTTTATACTTTTAAATTTATTATTTTGAATGTATCTGTATGTATATTTTATTATTATACATTTATACTATAAATACAGTATGAATAGTATGATGATTAGAACTTCAAAAATACGATAGATTTAAGTAAAAATATTTGTTGGGATTTGAAACTTTTTGCCACTAGTCGCACTACTTATATTATTATACAAAAAGACATTTTCAAAATATTTAGATCAATTATTTTAAACTATTTGCGCCCATAGGCTCAATTTCAACTTTTGACTTGGGGGGCTGAATATATTAAAGGCAAGCAGACCATTGCAATATAGCATATTAAAATTGTATGTCCTAGATTTTTTTTGTAGGGGTGGTACGGCTAAGTTTGGGGGGGATTAGGGATTTTAAGAAGCAATTTCAATAATTAAAAATAGATTTACTTTGGCAGGTACCTATAGGTACCTAAAGGTCGAACCGTATTTGTCGAAACGTGGCGATCACGTAGGAGGTACCTATATAGTGTAAACATTTATATTTTATACAAAATTATCAAATTCAACTGTTGATTTTTACGTCAACACGACTGTTCCATTTATTTTCAAATATTTTAACCCATGTCTACACGACGAACATTAATAATTATTGAAAACCAAAATAATATTTTATTATGCTTAATCTTTTTATATTTGTACTCATTTAATTACCTACCGCGCGTGGTAATATTTTTAATTTTCAAAATATATAAGATCGATTCTGAACTTTGATATTTTATATACAACGATATTTTTACATATTTTGTGTTTTTAAATAGGTACTTATAAATCCTAGCCTTATATTATGTTATTGGTTACAAAAACAATTATTCTAACAATTTGTTTTTCTTACATCACAATCAAAAATATACTTTTTGGCCGAAACGATGCTCACCGTCATAACACTATAGGGGTAGGTACCCATAATATAAATAATGAGTGGCTTATATTTGGTATACATTAATTGTAGGTAAGCACCTGGATATTTGTTTTGTACTCGCGGCATGATTATCTACTTAAAAATGACCTAAAGGCTTATAATATATATATCTCGTGTGTATTGGTCAAGGAAGTCTTACGCGTACACATTATTTATGTAACGACTTCAGTCAACCGAAATGGAACACAAAACTTTTTGTTTTAAAACTGTGGTGCCGCGTTGACCGAGCTTATTAATTCCACCAAACAAACTTTAATACCACTGTCAAAAAACGGTGTGGGCACGCGGGACCCCATGATGGAAATTATTGTGTAAAAATAATTACTTACCATAAATTATGACACCTACACGCTGCAGTGCAGTCGTGCCTAAACTACCGAAAAATATTATTTTTGTTTTCCAACAAATTATTTTATAAGAAGTTAAACATTTTTAAACGTATTACATATGTACTTTTTATAGTCTATGATATATTAGGTAGAGATGTTTGTTTCAGTGGAGTAGACAGGGGGGGGGGGTGAGGGGCCATGCCCCCCATCGGCCGTTTTTTTTTTATTATCGATTTTATATCAGTAAGTACGTCCATGATAGACTATAAAGAAAAAGTATATAAGTAGGCATAGTATTCTAGTAGCTATTGTATAATATAATAATATGTCGATGGTAGCATAGTAGATATGATAGCTATACCTACCTACCTATTATAAATGCCGTCACTTTTTTTTTATCTTGATTTTTAACTTCTTGAAAATACGTATTTGTTTTTAAATTCATACTTCCAAGCAGAGTATTTTTCATAAATACCGAATTTCAAATGAGTAGTTAATTAATTAGGTATAAGTATTTCAAGTTTAAAATTTAAATGAACGGAGTTAAGTGTCACAGCGACAGCAGTCAGCAGGGTAAAATATTTCACTACACCACTCATCGTATCTTTAAATACCTACGTATAACGGTATAACTAATTATTATAATTAACTACTAACTCGTCTAAAGTTCGATTTTTTTTGTATCAAAGTACCTACTTTGAAAAATATTCTACTTCGGAATATGAAATTAAAAATATAACTAACGCCACCGAGTGAACAGTTTAAAAATAATGATAAAAAATGTAAAAAAAAAATAATATAATCTAAAGAGTTTCAAAAATGACATTTTTCCATTACTCCAAATTATGTAAAAAAAATTTTAACACTGACACTATATTGTGGTTCGTGGATAAGTCGATAATAATAATCGTGTAAAATATAAGTAGATATGGTGATATCTGGACTGATTATCTATGATGACAATTGACAGTTGGTAATGGCCATACGGTATAAGGACAGAAAAATTTGGATCGCAAGGTTTGACTATACCTACTTAACAAATTTTTTTTCAGACAAAAAAAATGAATACATCTTTTTGATACATAATATTTTTACGAAAATACCACGTTTGGGTAAACGGTTTTATTTCTAT
>WHPZ01574616.1:0-21022 GCA_016617965.1 Macrosiphum rosae | reverse complement strand
ACTTTTTTATCAAGAAACCAGAACCAAACCGGAGCAGGTATTTTATTTTTGAAGAACCAGTACCGGAACCGATACCGATACATTTAAAAGGTTCCAATCCCTGCCGTAAGCAGCTATGTACAAAACTTCGCGACTGATAGTGCATAAGCATCTCAACGATGGGTTTTACAATATACACAATGGTATATTTTGTACCTATCGCATCAATTAAAGTTAAGCCGACCAAAGATTCTTATAACAATATAATATACGCCTCGGCGAAAACCAACTGGAAATGTCTATATGGAAATCGGACCTAACTGCAATGTCACATAATATACAGTTACAGCCGTTGAGAAAATTGGTGCATTGATATATTATTATATTTTATACAGTCTATATAATTATGTCCGTCGCTATGCTAAGTCGCATCGAGCCAGACTGGCAGAATTACGGTTTCGTATTTCAATTAGTGTATTTTTATCGTTACGAAATTCAACTAAACTGTACGTCATAATATATTGTGTTACGGTATGCATAGATCATTTTTTTGTGGACCCTATTGTATAATATTCGTTATCTCTCTGACTTTCCACAATATTTTCCATGTTTTAATTTCCTTTCAATGGTAAATCTCCATAGGGACTCTTTCATTCATTCGTTCACAAAGTAGTTTACAATATTGTAGCCAATTGAACATATGATTTAAATAATAAAATACCTATGTCTTACGAAATTACTGTAGATAATGCTTTATTTCGGAATTGATTACATTGCATTACATAAATCCGTTTATCATTTAAGCAATCATTTGAGTAACGGAACAGCGATTCGGAAGTAAAATATGTAATTTTTTTTCATTCACAAGTTTTTCGTCATTCGGATCCTTTACTCTTTCATTCTACACGTTTGCTAAAGATAAATAAAAAAAACTATATTTAATAATTGTCAGCCGTACATTGTGCTTGTCGGACTCAACAAATCAACAAACACATAATATTATCTAATTAATATATCAACCGTGTTATACTTTTAATTTTTCGTATTTTCTAGACGCTCTCCTTATACATTTGTAGATTTTATGTTATTAATTTTATTTTCATGTGAGCCTTACTTCTCAATATTTCAATGTATTTTAACATAAATATATCATTTTCGGGTAACTTTCTCGACAAGGCTTAACAACCAACAATAACCTAATGATTTAAAGCTTTTATTATATTTCTTACTTATACTCAGATGATTTTCCATTCAGAAAAACAATGTATCGTATTTCCAGAGTCAAAATAAATACAACCATATCAGCTAGGTTTAAACATAATATAACGTTCATCTCATTCTAATATCATATGGATAAGGTATTAATAAAACTGAAAAAATGGATTTTATGAATTGTGCATTTATCAATTCATTTTTAAGATTATTGAAACAATTACGAATCTCTTTTGGGATCTACAATTTTTAAATGTCAATGGAAATGTTTAAGCCAAGTGATTAGGGTGAATCTTGACGATTTCTTTGGTATTTTTCTACACTCCTCTAGTCCTCTGACACTTGTTAGTATATATAGTGTAGGAAATATATTCCACTTTAATATAAACCTACTTGAACGATACATTTTTAAAATTCTATTACAAAGTACATTGTTTTATCAAGTTGCATATTATTATTATATACCAATAAAAATACAAATATATTTCTGGTCAAATTAACATATACAATTAACAGTTATCGGATATTATTAGATATTAATCATATAAGCTAATCGACTCAAGCCTAAATTCACGGAAATACTGTCAATGAATATTATCTAATTTGAAAAATCTACTGAAAGGTAGCTATATAAAAAAAGTACGATTAAATCGCAACAAAAGTTATGGAAATCCTAAAAGCTGAATATCGTTTCAATTAAAAACCTAAAGATTATACCCATTTAACTACACATTTTCAGCGTACCTATACTTGTGATTAAAAGAATGCAGTTATCATATTATCATATAATATATTATATTCTTCTGTAAAAAAAAAAATGAAATGAAATACAAGTAATATGATAATAATATATTCAATCTAAAAAGAATAGTTAAAAATACGAAATGCGGTTGGTTGATTTATTTTTTTCTCAAGGTGATCTTTTACATTTGCGTAAACTTTTGACCCATTAAAATAATTGTATTAAAAACAAAAACGATCGGGTGAAAATCGACTGAGAAAAGTTATATATTGTACGAGATGATCGGCATTCAACACAAGTGTTTTAGGAAACAGTATTAAGAGTTATTATGATTAAAACTTTTGTGTGGTGCGCGTTAAAACAAAATTTAACGTTTTATGAATACTGAAGTGGCGTGGTTTTTGTTCGTGGAAATTTCATTAAACTATTTTAATTCGAACAAAAGTTATGTTTTGTCACGTTTAACCTATACAATAATATTTTCGCTATACCTATGTTATCTCTATATAAACAAATATGTATCATTATTTTTAACGAGTGATAGTTTGTTCACAAATCGCAATATTGTTTGTATCACGTTTTTCCTATAACTTTTTGGTTTTGAATGTGATGTATAATATTATGTATTTTAACTAATTCATTTTTGTTCACTGTTTAACAGTTAAAACATTACGAACAGTAATTGAATTTAAAAATCGCAATAAAATGTTTTCAAAATAATATATATTTTTAGTGTGTTCAGTGTTGTTTTTCTAATATTTTATTTTACTTATGATCTAATCTTATACTTTTATCTTAAATCGTAGATAACTGTCATGCTACAATATCGAGTTTTCTTGATTTCATATTGTTAAAAGAGTTTTGTAAGGAAATAATAATATTTGTTCCACTTAAATCTACCATTAAAAAAAAAAAAAGCCCTTCAGAATTTCATCAATCGCTGAGCTTTAACGTAAAGTATAATATTATGTATAACTACCAATATTTTGGGTATACGTTGTTAAATAAAATTCGTATACATATACTAGTTTGTTAATACATCATTCCAATTTCCTTCTTAATACTTAACATTGCAGCCCCGTGATTCAATTGCATTTTTCAAACGAATATCGTGCAAGGCATTATACCTAATAACTGAACAATATCTACGTAAAACTTACACGTGCGGAGAGTATAACGAACTGTTTTATAAAATTTCACAATCCAGTTACAAAGAAACTCATTAAAATACAAATTTAGTTTGAAATTGTTAATATTTTAACTCCGGTGGTTTGTCAATCCTATGCACATTTTTATTAATCGAAGTTATGCGGTATAATAATAGAAATGAGTACCTAATTATTTAATGTATTTTTTTTGTGATAGTCATCAGGATTGGAGAGATTTTTAGGGTAAAGTTTTTTTTTTATGTTCATACCTCGCGGCTACCAATCTCGACATATTCCAGATATTAATAAAATAAATGTACCGACACTTTTGCGATGCTTCTAAAATCAAGCTACTAATCTTGTAATAGTAATAATGAAATAATAATAAAAATGAAAATAAATGTTGAATATTTAATCGACTTACCAACCAGGTCAACTTTAAAATAAATATAGATATATAAGAAAAATGAGTGATCATTGATAGTCAGTATCACACATTATGACCGTTGTGATGATGACAAATATATATAAATATATTATTACAGGGAAGTTAATAGAAGTTTTAAATTTCTGACTGGGTGAACGATACAAATTTCATGAAATTCAAGCTGCAACTTGTCGATTTTTCCGGTCATCTATTCGTGGAAAATTCGTCTTCCATGTCTATGTAATTTATCATACTATTCAAAGCATCGAGTCTATGATAACTTTTCTATTCAAATGTGTACGTCATACAGAGTGGGCCTCAAGGATTTAACGTTGTTCAGTGTTTACCATGAGAAAGGTGTCCCATCTCAGTAGGTATATAATTACATAAAAGTTATAACTCAAAAGCCGAGTACATGCTGTACGACCAGTGACGTTCTTAGATGTATATTTAACTCGAACCGTTTAAAACTAATATAAATTTCAACGGGAAAGATAAATAAACCTTTGGCAGTTTTACGCAAATATTTGACTGTGCGTCGTCTTATTATATAACATTATATTGTAAACACTGCAGATAATATCGTTTTACTATAGTTTGTCGATAACTCCTTTTGTTTATTTTTTCATGGAAAGGACGATCGGTATGCCATAAATATTATTATTTTTTTTTTTTATGTGTAATAAGGATATAGGTACCTATAACATGCGTTCTATAGGTCAATAGTTCAATTTTTTTTTTTGTTTCGTATATACAATTTCCGGTGACCTTTTAAATTTCGACTTTATAATATTGTGAACGCGATTCATACAAAAATAATATTTGTTTCGATAGATCGTCGTCGGCCGTTGTATAGCATGATTCATCAATATTCATACCATTTTGGTAAAATTAAATTCATTTTTTCCACTCACCCTTTTCTGATCTATATTATTATCAGTCACTATTCTTCTAATTATACTTATACACTTACTATACAGAGTTACCGTTTTGGTAAGTACCTATATACCGTCTACAAAGAACACTAAAATATTAACTATACATATTATTGTGTATATTATAGCTGTACAGGGTACTAAAGCTTGAACATAATATATAATTTATCGTCTCCTTACGAATTCCAACAAATTTTTCAAACTCTGTTCGTTTTCGAAAAATAGTCATAACCAGTTATGTATTATGTTATTATGTTATAAAAATGCTGTGGAAAAAACCAAAATGTCTTAGGTGGAACGACGCTTTTCAAGTTTTTATCGACAACAAAATGTTACACGGCCTATAATAATGTTACACATAACAATCGAATCGAGTCCTTTGCATTTTGTATTTCACGTGTGTCGCGAAACCTTTGACGAAAAAAAAAAAGACGAAATATTTTATTACCTTTCCGTCGGACTTGATTGGTTTTATTAAATATATATACATGTAATATATTATAGACAGTTCTCGTCAAAAGTGAGTGAAAGCTCAAGATAACTTATTGGAAACCGAGCTTGATTTTTATATAACAACGGACTATTACCTTGGGATTTAGAAAGACAACACGTCATTCTTTTAACCTGAGCGAATCGTGGAAAAGGTAATTTCTTCCGAACCTACAAATACGGCAGAAACGAGACTACATTTCTGCCAATATTGGAATCGTACGATCAATTTTTTTTCTTCTCTTCCGTCAGCCGGGCCAAACCTTTTAGGAGTTGTATGACTGGGAATAATACAGTTTCGATAAAATAATTAATTTGGGATGATGCTATAGGGGCGAAATATGTGGGCAGAAAGAGATCCGGTGCGGAGTGCCTGCAGTACTGAGTGATGGGATTGTGTGTTTAAGGCTTACATCATCTCCGTTGGAGATATTAATTTTCTGGTAGTTTCACTTTTGTCCTTTCTCAGCCAATATACTATTACACTCACCGACGTTTCTTTGAGTGAACCAGTGGGGAGGGGGTTGAGGGGGGATTAAAATCTATTTACAAGGACAGACGGATTAATATGCCAACAGTAAACAAGATGCGTTTGATTGCGTTATAATATTCCAATATAATGTACATGATATTATTATCATATTTATACTTTTGACGAGGCGAAAAAAAACGAAAACCTTTGAACCTATACGTGTACTATACGTGTAAGTGTATAGACTAAATAGTGAATATACCTAAGGCGTACATGTTTTTAGCAATTTTATTATATATACAGTGGCCATAATCTAAAATATAATCACACCGATAAATAGAACAGTATAGCGTCTCGACGTTACCACAATAAGGTTGTCGGTATGCGGTCAGAGTTATAATAGTACTTGCACTTTATTTGTGCCTTCGAAAATCAAAATAATATTATATTATGTTGATATTTTACGGATAGTCATGTTGCTCAGTTAGTCGTATGAGACCATCTTTCTCGAGTCCGACCGACCACCGTCGAATCGTTCGAAACTCGTCCACTCATATAATAATAATATATTATATTATTATCATCGTGACTTGCACGCGTTCTGGGCCCAAGAAATAAATAAATATCATAATAATATCCAACAATCGACAAATCGTTATATTCATCGGCGGTGACGGCGTAGAAGACGACGGCCGTTCGATATACGCGAATGCTATTCGATTTAAGTACACCAACTTTGGCGTGACGGCGCTCGTCGATTGGCGTTCGAGGATGGGGTGGTGGGATGCGGGGTCGAAGGGAGGGGAGGGAAGGGGTTGGTGGAGAGACGGGAACGAGAACGAGAAAAGCGAAATACGACAAATGCATTTTTCCGCGTCGGATGAGAAATTTTCGGGCGAGGCGTTCGGCGCGTATTGTTGACACATATTGGAATGCAAATGGGGGCCAATTCCGATTCGTCACGAACGCAGCCGTCCCGAACCGATTTCGACATTTCCTCTTCTCTTCGTATAAAATACAAATATATATTGTACATGTCTGTATATATATTTATTCGTATACATCACAATATACACGTATAATTTGATGTGCGTACGTTTAGTGATTCCCGACCGACCGACAGGGAAATGATATCGTCGGCTGTCGTTGGCCGTCGCCAATCGTATATCTGGAATTCGTATAGCATAAATACACGTTAAGGTAATATGACTATTATGTGTGACCGGTAACCGGGTACATACGAAACTCTTGTTCACATCGTAGGTACCTATAGTATGATAATATTATACAAATACCGACGAATTCCTCGTAATACCAAAGGGTCACGTCGATATTTTCGGGTTTTCACCAAGAACCGCTATGTAAGGTTTCTAAAGCGTTCTCTTTGACGTCCGCTAGAGATTTGCTATAAAAATAATACAATTACGTTACCTACTGCTTATAATGATATAGTTTTCCCTTTTTTCCATCCACTACAACATGGGTCGTTGGTAGGGTTGGATCACACATTTTTGTATGTGGTATTAGTCATACAGAACCCTTGAGATCACCCATCCGAGAGCTTGTGACATCGGACGATGCTTAAGCAGGCTAAAATAATATACTTTAGTATTTCTCAACATTTAAAATCTCTTCGTCAACCAGAATATAATATTTTAGTCGATTATTTCGTAATTTAAATTTAAATAGTTTACAAAAATCAGGCTTTTGTCTAAGGATTTATCGAAGGATTTATTAACATCATCGCTTGAATAACTTTATAGCCGATTTAGATTTTATTTTTGGGTATGAAAAAAGTATTGTTTTATTTTTGTTGTTATTAATAGTAGACAATAATTTGCATTGATGTATCTTATGACTGGTTAAATGCTTATTAACAAGAATAAAACCACTAAGGTGTAAGCCAATTAATGTTGTTCACATCATAGTTCTATAGTAAGTGACTATATTGCTTATATTTTACGATAAAATTCCACGTTAACGCAATTACTGGGACAAAACTTAAATTAATTTAAAACTAAATTTATCAACAACTTAATTAAACAGTTCATTAACAACATTACTCAAATTAATTTGAATGTAGTATGGTAGTACAACTGCGTTGTATTATATAATACATCTACGCTCTATTGTTAGGAATAAAAAAAAAAACAAAGTTATTTCATTATTTAGTTATTTAAACGTAGGTACCTAACATTGATTGACAACGTTGGTAAATATATTTTATTAATGAGTTCATTGTCTGACAAAAAGAAAAGGCAAACAATAACCAAACTTTTAAAATCATTTTTCAAACAATGCGTTAATTAAAATATATTATTTCAAAAAACAACGAAATAACCATGGAAAATTTGTTAATTAAAATATATTGGTACGACGTTTTAACGTTATATAAGGAAAACGTGTGTGGATATTATGTTATAATTTAAATGCCAAATGTATTATTATGTAATGATGTAGTGACTAGTGATGTGAGAACCATATAAAGTTCAATAATTACTATTATATATAAACTATGAACCCATAAAACATATAATTATTCTTCGTAGTTACCTATCGCGTAGGTCATAACTAACAATTAGTTGAACGAAAACATAATAATGTATTAATTAATATTTGATTCGTACTGAGCTGCAAGTAAACAGAACACCAATTTTTTTTTTTGTTACAATAAGTATATGTTTTGTAGGAGTTTATAGGTTGGATGCTTGAAAGAAAAATCTATTCAGTTTACCAAATTTTTGACGTTGTCCCGAGGACGAGGTTTCTATATTTTTTGTTCCTTGCCTATGACTAGATCGTTCCATAAACACGAAGTTTACTTCAAAATATATTATCGTATCGGTGGCAGTATGGTAATATAACCGAACTTGCATCTGAAAACTGGCATGATTTTAACTGAGCAATCATTAAAATATGTTTACCTTTACTATTATTTGAGCCTTTGATCGCTTTTGGACTTCCAACACGAACGGTGGGGGCCGTATTATTTGGAACAATACCATAATGATCGAAATACGTACAAATTCCTACACACGACTATAATATATTACTATTTTATGTGAGTAGGTACCAATAACCGAAACCTAAATATAATATTATTATATTATATTGTTACCGATATTATAATAATTCCAATTTCAAAAGCACTCACCCGAACTACGGTCCGAAATAATGTTGCGCCACGTGAAACTTTTTCGTTGGTAATTTATATAATATTATAATACTAACGATGATCTATACCTACTCGACCGGGGCTTTGGTGGAAACAAAAAGGGTCAAGCTCAAACGGGTTGTAGTTGTTTTAAGGCAAATCAATTTTCACGGTCGAACAGGCAACGGTGGATGATTTCTGGATCCCTCGCAGGATTAGGACATATTATGCCGATTTTTGGGGTGCACGTCGTAAAAGGATGACAGCTCAGTCCCCTGTCAAAGGCGCTCCGCCGTCGCTCGCGACGTACTGTTCATAAAATAATATGCACAAAAATAATATTAGTTTTTAATATAATTTACAAAAAAATAATATTAGTTTTTAATATAATTTGTAAAAAAAATAATATTAGTTTTTAATATAATTTGCACAAAAATAATATCAGTTTTTAATATAATCTGTACAAAAAAAATATTATATTTGCTTCTTCATCGTCAAAGTTTTAATTTCAAACTCCATGGCCTGAAAGCCGTTCAGTTAAATGCAAGTATGTAGCACCAGGGCACGTTTACGATAATATATTATGTAATAACTATAATTGTAATCAGCATTTTATCCAGAAATATTCAGCAGACACATAATAATATTAAGTCGGCGGTGTCACTCGTAAACTCAGAATCCTACAGTGACTTAATTGAATGGAAAATCTGAGATTAATATTTTTTTGGAAACTTAATTAATTTTCTAATTTGACTAAACAACTAAAACCAATAACCAAGAGAAAAACATTGTATTAAATATACGATTTCATCAACATTTAAAAATAAAATTCCTAAGATACCCAAGTATTATTTATAATATTATAATATAATATTATTATTTTCAATATGCTGTATGAACTATATTCCATTAGGTTCTTAAAATTGTTGACTAAAAATAATAAATAATATCAACATAAATCAAAAAATTCCAAATATCTAAAATAATTAAATTATTTATATTCCATGTCTGAAAAATGTTCTTTCTTTCTGTGTTATAACAATATCTCCATTTTGCTACGGTTTTTCGTCAGTTTTCCCAAATTGTTTAATATGGATAGTGAAGATTTTCTTCTTTTACTCTCTTCTAAGTACCAACTAGATCATATTAGTATGTATCATAAACCAAATTCAAAGATAGACAATACAAGCGTTTATCTTCTCCAAACCGTATGGTCAGAAAAATACTCACAAAATAATAAAATCACATAAGTTTTAAAACACATTAACATGGTGGGTAACAATATAACAATATCGTATTTGTTAGTATCCACTGTACCTATAATGTAGTAATAGATTAGTTCATTGTCCTTTGCTGAGAAGTATGTGTGTACTCCATTGTTTCATTATTTACAGTCACAGTGGAATGGTAATTACATTTTTATTTATCGATGAGAAATTAATGTCCTTATACAAATTGGATTTAAAATCGATTAGAAAGTCGATTCTTTCCAATGTGTCTGCTGGAAATAAATTATTAACGAGTTGATAATATGGAAAATTCTCACTTCCGGTATAATAACACGTTCACTGGTATACGAACGTGATTGTAATGTTATAGACACTCATCGTGTTGTCAGTCATTAGAGCGAGCGTGAAACTCTCACGCCGGTATTATATATTTTATTTTGTTTATTATATTGATGGATAATATCGGAAAAGTCCGCCTCGGGTGATAGTTAAGCGGCCGCCGCCGGGAAAATAGTTTGAATTATATTATTATTGTTTCCGAAACATCGGAAAACTCGAGAAAAAAAAACGCCGTTACAAGATCGAAAACGGTTTATTCAATCCTAACGTTTGCGATCGGCAATAAAACGACGATATCGGCAGTAAAACGCGTTATCTATAGCGCCTAAGTTTTGGGTGTGGTAAATTGTCAGTTTACGATTATTATTTTTTTCACGTCCTTTTTTCGCTCTCCATTCACCGTACGCTAACATGTGCCTGTGACCGAACTAGTCTATGCAAATCGCGCACGACACAAACAGGTCGTCATCGTACACATAACTGTCGCATTTGTATCTGCATAAAAAAAATTCCTGTAAATCAGCCTACCGTATGGACGTGTGTTGAAACTACAAATATGTCCTCCGTCACAAAGGGTCTAGTTTTTCCGACCAAAAAAAAAAAATTCGAATTTTCCCAAGATCTTTCCCGAGATCTATTATTATAGTATAGTCACACTCAGTCGTTCCCAGTCACTTGGAGTAATTTCGTGGTTTTCGTGACGTTCGACTCATTTGTAGTACAGTACTGCTTGCCTCTCTTAATAATAGTTATGATTTTATAAAAATCAAATCCCCTATTAATTAAAATATTAACCTAATCACCATTGGGTCCATTTTCGTTCCGACCCTTGGGGGGGGGGAGTCGTGACAGCATTTTTATTAAAATATGTAGAAATGAAGACAACACGGCGTACTGAATAGGCAATTTAGGTACACCTACTTGAGTCTAGAGTTCATATTTTACTTCGTCATAATTTTATTTGATAATATTATGGATAGGTATACTGTATTGTATTGTATATACTTAATTTAATATCGACAGACGACAGTTATATGTATGGTCCGTCGTTGTATTGCTTATTTATCTTACCGATTTAACAATGCATGAATATATCTTGAACTGACTATAACGGGAGTTATTTTTAATTAATTATAAAATGTATAACTTAATTATCTAATTTTTGGTTATTTGGAAGTTAGCTTTTTTGAAAAACCCCCACGTCATTGAAATAGTTTATATCTTTTATTCGTCCTTGTATACAACAACTATAAACATACTTGTGAAATATCAGTCACGGGAACCCTCTTTTATAAGACTATACTCTTTCGCACAGTACATTATGTTATATTATTTTAAGACGAATATTTTTAAAAATTTCAACTTAAACTTGAGTGAAATTTAAAGAGAAACGTCACCGTAACGCTTGAATTATTACATCGACATTTGATATTTCTAATCTAGTGACACTTTCACCCCACACGATCCACCTGTATTTAAAAAAATCAATGAGCGCCCCAGAAAATGATAAAACGACATATTTGAATTATTATTTTATAAAAACCGATGCCTGTTCTATTATAGTACAGTATAAAAATAAAAGTGATACTAGCGCACTCGTGAAAACTCAATGAAACTTCGGCGTTGCGGGTGGATCCGAATAAAGAAGAGAAAAAAATTTAACGAAAAGGAAACGGGGCGAAAGACTCCAACGAGAGTAACTTTTCCGGTCGACCACGGCGGATGGGCTCAATTGGAAAAGTCGGTCTATTAATCAAACGAAGACGACGACTACTAAGACGAAGACCGGGTGTGCACCGCCACCGGCGTCCTGGAGCTGATGTCGGCACTTTGGGGCGTAAAAGAAAAACGTTTGCCCGTCAAAACGTTGAGCGATCGCCCACCCTTCTCGGTCGTTGCATCCCTGGCGGCACTAGCTATTTACACTGTGTTGTTTGCAAGAGATCGTGAAAAAAAAGGATGAGAAAAAAAATTACATACCGTTTTTGTTTATTAAAACGATTTGTATTTGTATAACTTTTTTCTCGTTTTTCCTTCTAACTCTTCTTCGTCCTCCTCTTAAACCGAACCGACTGGCCAAAAAAGCTGATAAGCAGTATGATGACGCCCGCGGGGAGTCCCATTAATTGGCACATTTTCCGACCACGACTGATGGTAATTAGTTTTATACTGCAGAGATAGTATATAGTAAACGTTCGGTTGGTATACAGTCTGAAACAAATAAAGTTTTTTTCGGTTTTAACCAAAAATATTTGATAATTCTCACAAGCACCCAAAATCATTGTGTCTCTCACACATCGAACTGGTATCAAAAAATATCAATGAGTGTGCTTAATTGAGTCATTGATAGACCGTATTATATTCAAATCTTTTGATTGTATAATTATAGTGTATTCTATGATAATTTTTGTGTGTGATTTTATATTCATCAAATCGAATACCTAGCAAAGTTTAAATGATAATATTTTTGTCGACGAAAATGTCTCGATTAAATATTGTTTTATTCCTTCTACCATGTTGCTATTGTTTCCAATATAACTAATAGAACTGTGAGGTAAATGATATTTTTTTATCGATAGAGATTGGCAGTTATGATTATTGACTACCACTACGTTGTCATAACTCGATACTGTATTAATAATCAAACTGATAATATATAGTTTCTTACATCCTCTTGTGATTTGGTTTTTACCGAATAACTTGCCACAATGTTGGAGTTATCGACTTTTATGTTTTTGCTGTTAGGGAAAACGTGAAACGCCTTTGCAACCGTCTCTCTACTTATTTTTTAGCCAAAGAATCATTGAAATATAACTAAAAACTTACTGTTCTCCTTATACGGCCGTCGTGCATAGACTAAATCATAATATTGGTATCAACCACATTATGTGTGCATTATACGTATTTTTTATGAGTACGCTTATTAACTTTTCTACTGGTCGTGTAGACCGTCTTACGAGTTGTAACCTTATAAAAAATTACTTCTAGTTTTCTGATCTGGAGGAGATTACACGCCTGTCATCGGTGTACAGTACGTATTGTATTGTTATGATTGTAATATTGTCATCGGCCGAAATAAGACCGACTCGATATGAGATTCACACAATATACCTACTTGTCGATGATGAGAATAGTGACAATAATGTAGGTACACGCCTGAGTATTATTCTTGTAAAAACGGTATAGTGCGTTTAGTGTGGAAGTTAACCTCAAAAATCGTATTTTATAGTATTTCGTTTTCGTTGAACAGTGTTTTTGACGTCGAAAAACGAATGTAACGACTAATGGACCATATAATATTAAATTTAATTCAACGCAGTATTACGAGTTTTATTTCGCAATTTTGAAACAGAAAAAAAGTATATGAAATACACTACACACAATGTACAATGGTTTTAAATTGTAATAATACCCTACATAACTGTAAATATGTATAGGTAATTGTTAGTGTCGCATACAAAAAAAAAAACAATCTTACTGTTTATTTATTTAAATTTTCATTCATAGAATGTATTCGTATAATATCACAATGATATCTCTATTTAAAAATCAGTTACCTAGTTAACGACGAGCATGGGTATATCCATTTAACTTTAAGAAACTTTTTCAACTTTGAATGGGTAATTTATTAATATAAAGATATTTACTTGTAGTACAACATGAGTAATTTAGATTTAACAAAATATTTTGTAGGAACAGACCTTATTGAACGCCACACTTATCAAAATGTTTTCGTTTCCTGTCTACGGTATTATATATACCGAATTGGTTATACGGTTTTCATAGCACAAAAAATATTATTACGATTGAAACTGAAACGAATAAAACTAAAATAATTATATTTTTTTTTAATCTTTTTCAGTGATAACCACAAACGTAGAAGCTGTGGCCGGAATGGTGGCGTATTTACCATGCAACATGACTCCACCGACACCAACTGATCGTGTTACGTTGGTCATCTGGTTCAAACAAGGAGAGACCAATCCGATATACAGGTAAAAAGACCATAATTATTTAAAATTATTATTATTATTATTTGAATGATATTCGCAGCGCCGATTTCCATTATCCGATCCATGTGCTTATTAGTCATTAAATAATATTACTTTATCGACGAAAATATGCGCAATAGCATCATTAAAATATTAATTAACACACAACTACACAAGTACAATTCTTTTACTGATACTGCCACGTGGTTTAATCAAAGAAAAAATTAAAATATAAATAAATTGTTTATTGATTTCTTGATCTACTCTAATGTTTCGACGAGTAGAAAACGGTCGACTAGTTGTATTTGAAAATGCAAAACAATATTACCCGGATTAACTTTACTGAGTATAAAAACATGGAATTTTATTTAAAACCGTAAAATTATTTATTTAGAAAAAGGTATGTTCTGCAAATAATTTTTACGCACTAAAAAATACAATCATTACTATACTATAAATTATAATACACATTTAACAGAATAACCATCATCGTTGATATTTGTATTTATACTCTATTCGTTGTTATTTTATATTATACAAATAAGTTTTTGTATACAATCGCATCCAACTATAATAATATTATTATCAAGACAATAGAAACATCGTAGGACAGAAATATTTTAAACTGGGTGATTATGACGTGCGTAACAAGAAAACTTCACCCCTGTAGAACGCAAAATAAATATTATAATATTATAAATACACGCAAAAACCAAAAGGGGAAATAACTTTGGTTTTTATTATACATTCATAACATAATATATTAACTATATAATATTAGTATTCGTCCTGCATGCGCGTATGTCCTTAAACGTAAGTTTGTTCTCGGAATCGGATGGTTTTATCCAACTCGCAATAAAATAGAATCTTTGACCGAGTTCCGATCTCGGCGGACAATGTATATTATTATTATGTTTATTATATACAATGCATATGTTTGCTAACATAAACACTATATGAGTGTGTGCACATAATAAAACTTTCGGTTTTTGAAAAATCGGTCGAGTACACTACGTACATTTTTTTTTATATACACATATGTGTACACTGTGTGGTTTCCTTTTTAGCAGCAGTGGACATCTCCAAACTGACCGTTTAGTTGCCAAATGTATTGCTTGCCTAACTTTTTATGACATGGCGCACTCGTTTGACAAAAAACATTCGTTTTCTTTTGAAAGTATAAAAATATATTTTTTCTGTCTGCGTGGGTGAGTGAGTGTGTGTGTTTATTGTATAATAGCCGACGACGTTGTTTATTTGGCCGACTGCTCGAACTGTCGTCTGCGTCCTCTCTTGGTATCACAGCTGCGGCGGTCGGCCTGTCAACTTAGTGAGTCGAGACCGTAAATATATGGGTTTTTTGTCATTCCGTTGGCACGCTAAAATGATATGTCCGCGTATCCGGAATAAGTATTCGCCACAAAATGCCCCGAAAGAGTGCACCTAATATCATAACACAATAATATAATAGCATATTACGATATTATATCACAGCGTCATATTATAATATTGTGTGTATACAATAGGTGCGAGGTTAGGTACACTACGGAGTGTATTGTGTAACGCAGATTGTTATTATTTATTTTTATTATTACTACGCTCGCTCACAGAAAGATGAGCAATAATAACAATAATACAATATTATAACGGTCATATAATATCATGATATCAGATTTTAATTTCGGAAACCGATTTCGAATATTCGGATTCGTCTCGTTGCCTCATATTCGATGTAGGAACCAAATTTTCGTTAAGAAGAACGGTTGATTTCAAAAATACCACTTTACTCGTGAGCGTACCTTTTCTTTATAAACCGTCCGACTACAAACTACCAACTGAAGTCCGGGCTTTTCGAAATCATAATAATTGCGTATTTGATGTCTTCGCTCATTATTGCTGTTACCATAGGTAGGTTACCTACAATAGTTATCCTGCACAATAACGAGACGGACTACAAATAATATGATTTCATGAACTACTTTGATCAAGTGACCCAGACATAAGAATAACATTGTCATTTTTGTCGGATTTTTGGATGACAATCGTTTACACGAGTTGGAACGGTATATTCCCAGTTCGCCGACACCCAGTTAGCCAACACCCAGTTTGCCGACACTCAGTTTGCCGACACCCAATTTGAAGAAATACAGTTCAGTTATAAAATTATATTACATAAGTTAAATATTACATAGTCGTTATAATAATAAAAAGTATAAAATTTAATTTTAAAAAATATAGGTTTATAATGGTCATCATATTTCCCAAATCCCTGTTTAATTATAATAAATATAGAAAACATATTACATAGTCGTTAATCGTTATGATAATAAAAAGTATAAAATTTAATTTTAAAAAATATAGGCAAATCATTATTTGAAAACCACAGTGGACTTTTATGTTATATATAATTATATATATTGATGGATGTCAATTATCATGTGATAGGTACCTATAATAATACTATCTTATACTCACCATTAAATAAGTTTACAGATATCATCACTTTGCCGATAGCTGATAGGTACCTGTCCTTATACTCACGATAAAATAAATTTACACATTATGATAGTACCTACCTATTATAGTTTTATTGCAATGCAACAAAGCATGTCGCCAATACCATTTGTTGGCGAAACGGGCTTTTTTTAAAAACCATCAAAAACTGGTTTTTTTTATCAAAAAACCGGGTGTCGGCGAACTGGGCATAAACCGTTGGAACACGTGTCGGTATTCGGTCTGCGGTACAATAGTATTGCAAAAGTCGTTTCTGGAGGCCGGAACCGCACGTCACGGCGCCGCAGTTGTCGGAAATTCGCAAACCGGAAACGGAATTATATTGTTGTATGTATTGTAATAAACGGCAATAATAATATGTGCGCACCATATAAACGCTATGCGAGGCCGATTTATGTAATGTATTAATGACACTCGGTGTATACCGTATGCGTATATAGCACCAGCAACGGTTGTAAGTATATATTATATTCTGTATATTATTATGAAGTGATATCAGTGGTCGTGGTAATAATACTATTCGCAGTAGTATTATACCGCGTGGTATATAACATACGTATCGCCGGTTACCGAGGGTCGTCCGCGCACGGTGCCGGTTAAGGTCGGCATTGCGAGGGGAAACGAAATAATCATAAAAAAAATGTATGTCCTGCTTCTACCCACGTCGCGTACGCAACCCTTTGGCCCCGTCTTGGTCGGACCGGAAGCCGAACAATACGAAACGCGTTATAATATTTTGTACAGTAAATGCTCCAGAACACAGCGCGTTTAATATATTACACAATACATATATTTATTGCTGTGTATATACATGTATTTGTTTGTATGTATATAAGTATGTACGCATGCACATTATATTATAATATTTAAGGAACGGAACGTATACCAAACGAACCGATTTATATGCATATATACCTAACCTAACCTAACCTAACCTAACCGTATACGGTCGCCGTCGGATTTATCCACCAGACAGACCCGTGCTCGGGATTTGTCCGCAAACTTTATGAAATTCGCGTCACAAAAGGAACAAAATAAACGACACAACTTCGCGTCGTCATAAAAAAAAAAATAATAAAATACATCCTTAAGATAATATGTAATATATTATAATAAAATTATAGTATGAATCGCATTGCTCGTTTTCAACACGTATAATAATATAATTATATATTGTAGTCTTTCGTTTTGCATTAAGAAAATATCATTGTTATTATTTCTCTCAATATTGCACAATCTTTCTGATCACTGGCTCGCGAAAGATCGTCGTCGATATTTATTGTAGAAATCGGTTCTCGTCGATTTTAAGGACGGAATTCAACTCTCCGATCGGACCGTTTAGTGTGTGACGACTATAGGTCACGCCATGGAAACAAGTGTGGTTGTATAATACCAAAAATAGTTAACCGTCAAATAAATGAATACAAATTAATATATATTGTAACTGAAATCTAAACAATAAGACAGTAGACGCAAGATTTATGTTAATACTTGAATTGTCTTCAAACATTTATCTTTAATAATTTTAAGTAAAAATTATTTAATTCCACTGTGTTATAAAGAAAGGGATTCTTTGTAGACCGATCTCGTCAGGTCTATCACAACTAATATAAACAATATGGATGCAATGACAGGTTTCTTTAAAAAACATTGGTTGTAAAAGTTTTTTTTTTTTAAGTGATTAGTTAGAAAGACTAGTCGTTACTGCATTAATATAATATAATATAATATAATATGATATAATATAATATACATCCAATATAGAGTGTAAGACGTATAGTTTAGAGTAGTTTTCTATACTTTTTTTGACGTATTTTATAGACGGGCGTGGAAGGAACCGAGACTCATCCAAAAACAAATTAACAATATGCATTTTCTTACCTACTTCTAAGCTGCGTTTTAAGCTTAATCTCATTTCATAACTCCACGTGCCGACCTCGTTATCCATAATATTATACGTCTTAGATCGTAAAACATTGTATGGTTATAATATTGTAATAATAATATTATATTAAACACAATAACCATAGTAATATCCCACTCGTCCGTCACACAATAGTATCGTGTGTAACACGCATATCAAAATATATTCAATACTAAAACGAAGGCTCTGATTTGTTTTCACACGTCCTATTTTACTGCACATCTCTGAAGAACAATAATAATAATTCATGGAATGCGTAATATATTTAAATTCCAAGGCATTAAATTGTTATGCATAAGATATAATGCACTGTATCTGGTGTTATAAATCTTCGTATATCTTGGGAAAAGATAATGGCGGATTATTGAGGACCATAAAACTCACTGGTGTCCCTTTCTACTTAAACTTTAAGTACTTACGAATAAAATACTATTATCTATCAATATAAGAATATCAAATTAAAATTTGAAAAGAATTTATAGTCCTAAGATGGATGAATGGACGTTTACCCTCACATTTTAAGTTTAAAAACGAACCTACGGAGAAAAGACATCGTGCCATCGTGGATTATATAGCTCACAAGTTACAAAATTTAAAGTATAGACTATGAAAATATATTATGGACAAAATGACATGACTGTTTTTTAAAACTAAGTTCCGATTGTAAAGAATGAATATTTTATTTTATTTGTTTTACAATAAATACTATAAATATACTCAAAGCAGATATATTATTATCTTATAAAAAATATTATCTTTTTTCAATTTCTTAATTTATAGTAGTTAGTTGTTTTCATTCAAAAAGTCACTCTAAAAAAAGTAAAATTAGAAATACTTTTCTCTGTTTATTTATCCATTTTTTTCATAATTTGGTGATCAGGCACTTACATAAAAACTGCAATGTTGCATTATCACCTGAGGTAGCCAGGGACTGGTACCGAACCTAAAAGAACCGGTTCTGGAACAGGATTATTATTTTAATAAATAAAGCACCGGAACCGAACAGGAATTTTTAAATTAAATAGGTTCTTTTAGGTTCAAAAATAAAATAATTATTTTTATCATAATTTAATGAAATTATTGTTTTGTGTGGTCGTATGTGTTCTCTAATATTTCTTATACTATAAATTAAACCCGCATTCCGTATAGGAATTTAAAATTATTATATTTTTCGGTACCTAAATTATCTGGTTACACTTATTTTTTTTTTATAGAACTAAACCGGAACAGTTATTTTATTTTTGAAGAACTAGAACCGTAACCGATACCAATAAATTCAAAAGGTTCCAGTCCCTGGGTAGACCACATAGAATTTACATAAATACTGGTGGTTAAACATCTTATAATTTACCCTGAAAACATCATAGTGGATGAACAAAATGTAGGCAGCAATGTTTGGATTACATGTAATTGTTGTTACCTAAGTAACTACTTATCTACCTATCTCAGATAGGCCGAAGTATTTATTTTCAAAAAGGAAAAGTGTTAGCCGTTAGTGCCGAATAGATATTCAGCCTGTATGGTGTCTCTAACATTGTGTTTCGTCAATAATTTACTAAAAAAGTTCTTTTCATGGAAATATTGACATCCGTTTTCGTGTTTCAGCTACGACGTAAGACATGGTGGGCCTTTGATGCCTGCAGTGGCACCCTCCTCCAAAACGCCAGACGGGCCACTGCAAAAGTCCATCGTAGTTACGGGCCCTCATCGTTCTGACGATAAGACTTTGGACGGGCGAGCATACTTTCGCGTCACCTCAAAACCGGCAGCACTTATCGTGCAGGACATAGGGGACAAGGACGCAGCCATGTACAAGTGTCGGGTGGATTTCAAAAAATCACCCACTCGAAATTCCAATGTCAATTTGACCGTCATACGTGAGTATACCACTTTAATTTTGTGATTAAAATATTTTAAGGTTAGGTTAGGGGTATGAAAGCATCATATTGAAATTGCAAAGCAAAAATTCTGAATTAACTCTTAGCTCAAGTTGTTGATAGCTTAAAAGACGATTGTAATTTAAACTAATTAATGTTAAGAGGATGTCAGCGCAATATTAATTGTTTTTCTCAGACTATCGTGAAACATAAATAAAAAGCCTTTATATTAAAATAGTTTTTTTAACTTCTTAGTACCTAATCTTAGAGTTTTGAGACAAATCGATATGTCATACCTTCCAAAATATTATTTTTTATACTTTGTGCAGCAGGTGATATTACTCTAGGATTACTCAAAAACATAAAAAAAAATATTCTGCTTGAATGTGTTTTGTTTAGGTGGGTAACATTTGCTCCAGCATATTATTCTAAAATCACAAAATGAATTCCACAGACGTTTATTGTTATTCCATTTGAACACTTACCCAAATGCCCTAGAATCAATTTTTTACAGAGGGTGCTAATGTAACGTTATACCAGCAACCCGGTTTTTGTAACATACCTGTTTTGTCTATATGTGGTACAACTT
>WHPZ01574615.1:0-12444 GCA_016617965.1 Macrosiphum rosae | reverse complement strand
ATTAAAATCCCATTTTAAGCGGTTTTTCGTAATTTTTCAGTACTTTTTCCCGTGGCATTAAATAACTATTGAGAAAATCGAAAAATGACCTCTCTAAAGTACCATCATGGTACAATTTGCTAAAAGATAAGGTACTATATGTTGAAATCAAAGCACTCCTTCCGGTAGAAATTTTGTATACAGGATATAAAAAAAAAAAGTAAAAAAAAAAAAAATAAACACCATTGTAAAACCACTAGCTTCCTTGCTCCGCTCAGAATCTAATATACATTAAAAAGAATAAGGTTATAAATGATTTGAAAACAAATTACTTGATTGCATTTCAAGTACGTAACGTAATACGTCCGTCGTCCATCTAATCAATCATACCATTAAATAAATATGTATAAAAACTGTGCTATAGTATCTCAAAGCAAATATGTCAATATTATAATCTGATATAGTTCATCTTGGTTGAAAAAATGACAAGGACCAGAGAAAAAATGAAGGCGTGATGTAAAAAACTGAACTCTATTTAAAATACATAAATGCGGGGCAATATGCATGACGTGTAAAAAATAATAAATCAAATGACTTAATCCTAGACCATACAACTAAAATTGTTTTAATGTACATAATATGGAATGCACCTATAGGTGTATATACCAAATCTGGTAATCAGTCTGTCAATTTATTAATCTACGTTAACGAAATTATTTATTAACAATGAGTAAAATCCCATGATCCTTTGAAAAAAATCGTTGTTCAACTCTACTTGTAATCTGTATGCATATTATTATTATGACAACAGATTTCACTCAGTAAAACATCGGTTTGCTACACTTTTAAGTGAAATTTATGTATTTTAAGCCAACATTAATATATAATTAAGCAAGGGCGAATTTTATGGATGCAAAGGAAGGGTAGACACTCCATGAATGCTTTTTATATTTCATGGTTATGTTGTTTGAATTAATAGAAGCTTAGAAGCCATTTTATACAATTTAAATTCTCTTTATCTAAATCTTTTTCCATAATATTTTAGGTCCCTATTTTAATATTAATTATCTGAATAACGCACTACCTTCTGAATTTCCTTCTACTGAATCATTTAAAATTTTAAAAATATTAATAATATCTTTGCATTATGTTATTAAGTACTTGTGTATTTATTTTCCTATGTATTCAAGAAAAATCGATTGTTGGCCGTTTATTAAGTATTACAATATTGCATCGTAATGTCTTAACTATAAAATTCTTTAAAATATATAAGAGTATTTTGAGAGCTAAGCAAGCGTCTCTGATTATAGTTGGGTATTAGTAATTGTTTTAACACTCAACGCATATTTTATAAATATGCTATTTTCGTCTATATTAAAAATTAGGAAAAAATTTCTCTTAAACAGAATATATATCTCTACAGATTTAGATATTTTAATTTTTGTTTCTTTTATAAGAATATACGTATTCTTTTGTTTTATTTTATTGTAAATTATAATATAACTTACTAGAACAAAGCTCGGAAGATCGTAAGATACGAATGATAAACTCAAATAACTAAAGTCTATGATGCCTTGCACAGTTGTACTCGTGTCCTCCTAATAAATATATAATACATATTAGAGTACATAGTATACTAGTTGTTCAAAAAATTTGGAAGCATTTTAATTACTGTTTGCGTATTTGTATATCTCCATACAGCAATAACCGATAACACTGTTGCACATTTATTACCTAGGTAAAATATTACACATCAATATTCACAATATCTAATCACCTTATTAATTAGGTATATTATAATGTTATAATTTATCAGTCCTAATATTAGTATAATGACCGTTTACACACTTTTTGAACAGCCTAGCTGTATATTATTTTATATTTACATATAAGCTTACACTTATAAGTGCGTAAGCAAATTTCTAGATAGTGATATAAGTTAACTTATTATTGGTTTAGTTATCTTTATATAATATATTTAAGATGTGAATTATTTTTTGAGTAAACATATTATGTTGAATATATTGTGATTTAGTCATCCAACGTAATATTTAAAATAAAATACCTATTTATACTATTTAAATAACACCTACAAAAATCATTTGCGTTTTGTACTATAATGTATATTATAAATATTGAAAACTTAAGAAATCAACAACAGATACGCCATGTAGATTAAAAACATAAATAAAATATTATGGTGTGATACATAAAAATTGTATTATTTACCAATGATTTTTGTCGTTAAAATTTAGTAACTAAGTATAGTCTATATGGTATCAGTTTATACCTACATGAACTTTGTAGAAAAATAAGCTTGTTAAATAATAATTTGAAAATGTTAGTCTCATTTTAGACTTTATCAACTGAACTGTCCTACAGCTGATGCAAGAACTCTTGTTATAAAGTTTTTCGAAAATACAAACTTATCAGTTTGCCATTTATTTCAATCAAATTAATCAAAACTTAAGAACATGGTTTAACAATATAATTTTGCAACAAACCTTAAAAATACCTAGGTACTTTAATAAATAATAAATAATTTTTTAATTTTAAATCCAATTTTATGTTATTTTTAATTTTCCAAATAAATATGTACCTATAGTACACACATTACATATTAAAATATATATACAATATATTAGTATATTACAAACAAATGTTTCAATAACTTTCATCACCATTTAAAACCACAAAATATTTTAAAACAAAAAAAAAAGAATAAATATGGGTTATTTACATAAAGTTTAGAAGTATGATGTGCAATAAAATATCCGTACATGTAATAAAAATAATAAAACCCATTGTGTTATGGTTTTATTTATTACATTTTTAGCAATAATTATTTGCTAAAATAAAGCTAAAAGGGAAACAATGTTGGTAATAAAACAGAAGAGATCAATAAATTATAATACATTTTTTTTATATAATGTAACTGTACAATTAATAATTAGAACTATTTATAAGGCTTTTGAACATTTAACTAAAATCTTAATATTGTTTTTATCGTCTTAAATTGTATAACTTCTTTAAATTATTTACATGTATTGTTCTTATTTTGTACAAATTCACTAATTAATTTTGATACAATATTTTATTCTTGATTGCATGTAATCAGGTTAAACCAATTAAATAATAATCTAAACTAAACTGAATTCTAAGTTTTCTATTTTAGTTTAAGATTTGATATCTAATTATTCATACTGAGTCATAAACATTTTGACGGTGTTTGCATTATCTAGAAAAAATATTTATCTCATCTATTTAAATAAAATGTTCACATGAGATAAATTATCTAAATAATTTTTTGTGACAAGATTTAACATTTTCTCCTCCTTCATCTTCTTATTTGTAGATGCAGTCAGCCTTCAGGAACATATTGAAAAAATATATATGCCAAACCATCTTCTCTATCCATTTCTGGGCCAACCTTCCGTTCATCCCAATCCACGTTTTTTTGTGGCCTGCAGTCTTTCCATTGATGTTTCAATTTTATGTTTGTATATCATTTTTTTATTTTTGTGGGTAATTGAATTTTCTAAGCTGTGGCTACTGTATTATACTGTAGTTATTTTGTAGTATATATTGTTCATTGTCTGTTAACTCCGATGAATAATCCGATGACTGGGGTAAAAATTTTAACTTATATTTACATATACCTGTATATTATTATGTTTATAGTTAAAATAGAGCAAAAATGATAATTTATTCTAATTCGAGTTTTAAATTATCTGTTTTTTAACTATATTATACATTTGGTCATATTTTATCTATTATCTAGATAAATATTATTATTAAGTGTTACCTAGATAACATTTCAATGAATTATCTATTATCTAATATCTTATCCAGATGATTTTTGAGTTATCTATTGCAACACTTAATTTTTAATTGAACACATTGGACCCGTGAGTATCAGCACAAAGTGAGACTCATCTTTATACATAAAATAGCTTTCAAAGTAACAAAAGTGTATTAAATATTTTTTAAATTTCAAATTAGATCGTCCATTGTTCTAACAATGGGTTTGATAATATAATTATTTTTCTGTAACCTATTTTTCTAAAACCTCTCGAATTTGTCGAACTTGTTGAATTTAGTACGTACAATCAATAAAGCCTTAGATTTATATTATCATTTGATATACATTCATAACAATATTACGTTCAATGTTTAGCTTGTACTACATTTACGGTTTACCTGAAACCTGCAATTAACTATATACCATGATGGAGATTATGACTTGGTATTATATTATATTATAGGTGCCTAATACTGTTGTCCGATGATGCAGATGGGATGAAAAGCTGCAATAAATCGCGTGTAATTCGGAGACTAGAATTTTGTAGTTCCCGACTAAATATAAGTATAGTATAACTAACATTGACTATCCTTTTAATATAATGGTTTTGAACCCATATTCACTAAAACACGTGCAAGATTATAGTGGTTGCGCATATTATGAGTGTGGTGTTGGGGTAACGTTGTATCACGCTTAATTATATTGGGACTCTGATAGTCTCTTGGCAATTTTCATTTAAACGAAACGTCCTTTGTTCGTGCTGTTTCAAAGGAACGAATTTAAAACAAATTTTTTTTTTATATTTTTAAACGTCCGCGCTCTCGAATAATTATTGTATAGATACAATATTATATTATTGATTAGCATCTTTTCGCGGGGAAGGCATATATTATTATTGTGTACCGAACTAAAAGGAAAGGGGTTCTTTAGCAACGATCGTGTGATTATGTAGTAGAACAAAACAGTAATAAAGTGATTATGTTTTAGTTATGCGAGTTTTGATTTATCAGTATAATGGCACGTAGAAAGTAATACGACAGTGTTACTTGTCGGACAGTACAATAATTGCACTGCAGTTATAATAATAGATATACTGTTGAACCGAATAAACAACCATGTTAATTTTTGGTGTGTGTTTTCTTGGTCATTGTATCAAACATATTGCAAACATTTATAAAAGTTATTACAATTATGAATACAATATTGACAGTTGATAAAATAAAATTGTGAAATATGTATTAACATAGGTACCATTATTATAAATATTCTTGGATCCATAATAAAATATATATTTCAACAAAACTGTTGATAAATAATTCTTATTATTTTATTATTTGTATAAAGTATATGTACGATAGGTACGTAGATATATTTCTATGCCTTGGTGCAAAATTACTAATGTATGATGTATCACTATTTGGTAAAATGTAGATTATTGTTTGGTAAATGTTCTTTTTGTTGCCGGTTTTTAGTAGTTTGAATAAAAGTTAACGTATCTGAATCAATGTGAATATAACTTAAGAATTATTATAAATTGACTATTTTGATTTGAGTAAGATACAGTCATTGATGTTATTTTAAAATTGTATAAAATCAAAAAAATCAAAAAAATGGTTAAATACATTTTGTCATTTGAATGGTCCTTCTAACAAAATGCCACATAAACTTTAGTGCCTATTTGAAGATTTTATAAATAACGAGGATTTTATTCAGTGAAATTTTCTTTATTTTATTATTTTGATAAAAACTATTCTAAAAAGCTTAATGGTATTCAATTGTTATTTGTTATAAACATTTATGCTAAGTTTTGTCGTTCTGGTAAACTTTGAGTTATCGTAACTGATGAATATTGAGAGCCAGCTAGTAATCACAGTGATAATATCACTAATCAATATAATATAACAAATAAGAAATTTACAAACTCTGAAGAGTATTTCTCGGGTACTCATATATTAGTAGTAATTAGTAAAGTATGATAATACCTATATAAGTATATTATCAATTAAAATACGGAATGTGGAGATGAAATTAATTTGTAATCATTCTACTCGCCTCATTTATTTATGAATAGTGTACTTAAATACGTATAGGTAGTTTTATTAAAAAAAAAAATAAGTATTTATTAAAACATATATGAATTGTGCATTGCAATTTGAAGAATATAAATATTATTATTGCTTTTTATAATAATTTTAAAACTAAAATTCAGTTTAACAGTTTTATTTGATGACGTAATAATATTAATATTTGTAGTGGAAAAAATAATGACTCACACAATAAGTCAACAAAATTATGTATTTTTAATGTATTATATGAAATCAATAAATTTAAGTGATGTCGTGTTTAGAGAAAGTTTACGATTTTTATTATTTTCTCATTGTTTTATTAAGTCTAGTTGATATTCGGACCATAGTAAAAGTTAAAATTATATTATTGAATATTTGGTAAAAACGCATTATGTTGGATCATATTGGGGTGCATTTTTTACAGATAAAATCTATAGGTACTACTGAACTAATGATTATTTGAACATATAGGCAGTTTTTCGTCAAACATACAAAATATCTATAACAGTAATATTCGACAATAAAACGTAAATCAAGATTGAGTAAAATAAATATAGTGATCATTGAAAATGTGTAATGCACTAATGGTATAGAAATACTAAAAGTGTAACCTATATATTGTATGATAATTAATTTTCCATTGCATACTGCATACCTAAACATATAGTCACTAATAGAGTAATATTATTCCGTAAATGTAAATAAAAATCACCATACATATACATATTATTAAGTCATAGTCTTCTTTAGCTATTAAGAAAATGTTGTTAGTTAATGTCTAAAGTACCTGGATTCATATAGTTTTAATAAAGGCTATAGCTAAATTAATAAATATATTTTGAGATACACTTGTAATTAATCGACTTAAATTGGCTCCGATATTACAAAAGGTGATCACAAATATCTTACTAAATGTGGTTTACGCGTATTTCGTGAGTTCTCGATGACACAATAAATGTGTAAAACTATTCGAATTTTCAAGAAGTTCTGTCAAACACAAATAACAGCAGTGTAAAACTGTAAGATATTACCACATGGGTTAATGGGTCATGCTGTCATGGAACAATCAACAATGTATAAACTCGTAAAAGTAAACATAATATTATATTGTCTAAACTTTAAAGTGACATAATCTCTTAATTTTCTTTGAATCAAATATTTGGGAAACACGATTCACATAAAATGTAAAACAATAAAAACAAATTATGTTTATCCATGAATAGGCACTCATCTACTAATCGGTAATAAACTTATTCATATCTAAACTCTAAAATGAATAATAACATTTTTTTTTTTTTCAGAAAATTGTCTCTTTTAGAGTAGATCACAGGTTGTTTGTACAAAGAAATATGTCAAGTGAAATGCGTACCTATATATACATCAAGTTATTATACATACAACAGTCGAGTCGCGATAACTAGAGAAACTCGACAACTCGAATTTTTTTATTCCCCTAGAAAATTCTTCCACTATAAATTAGTTAGATACCTGGAATAATACATATTATTATCTCGAAGGGAATTGATATCCCCCTTCAATTTCGAGTTATCGTGACTCGTATACCTATTACTTATTAGGTATAAATGTATAGTTAATATATTTAGTCGAATGGACACAAACAAATGACTACATAATTTAAAACGCATATTATACCATATTATTATGTTACTAATATTACAGGCTTAAAAAAGAAAAAAAACCAGCGCAATACATTACCAAATGAATTACAAAAGATAGAACAGCAGAATACAGCACTCGACACATGTACTAAAAATATTTTCTTTACTCAGCAACCGTGAGCTACCTACATTTTTAATTATATATTTTTATAAATTATGAGTAATAAAATTCATAAAAATTGTCGTTTGTATCAAAACGTCATATTACCAAACCATAATAGAATTTAATTATTATAAAAATAATACATAAATAATAACCTAACCTGTGAGATAACATAATAACATATTATTATTTTATATACACTGTAAGCATAATATTATACTGTTTTAATATTGAAAATTTATTTTAGTTGATTTATTTTTTAGAGTATTATAAAAAATTAAAAATCGAGTAGGTATATTAACAATTTTTTTTTCATATAATATACGTTGTATGTATAATGTATATAATATATAGAGTACAATATAATGCAATACATCAATAAAATTAATTTTTCTTTAAATATTCATGTCAACATTTACTATATGTAAATGAAAATGATATTTTTAAATTTCCACCTTTGTTTTTATAATATATTTATACAATTTTTATTTTTGAGTTAAAATACTTAAAAATTTAATACATGATTCCTCAAAACTTGTTCATGTACTAATTATAAAATATCGATAAAGCATAGTCTTAAAACTATATCTTGTTTTTAGATTTTGTTAAATCATTTGATAATGACGACCATATTATAACGTTCTATTTAAACATTTTAACAAGTTTTGGAATAAGCAATCAAAGTATTAACTGGTTTTAGAGTTATTTAAAAAACAGAACAAAAACGGTTATGTTAAATGACGTTGTAGGAGATTAACTTGGTAGTTTGAACTAAACGTGGTGCTCCCCGAGATGTTGGGTCCAATTTTGTTTATAATGTCCATATTAACAGTATTTGTGACTCACAAATAGATGGCTCGTTAATTACATATGCACACGATAAATGCTTATTATTCTCTGATATATCATGGACATATGTAAAACATACTAGGCGTCTACTTTGCTATAGCAAATTATTGAAAAACCAAATACTTAGGTACTAAAATAATAATTAAAAATTTTGATAAACCGTCTTTATAGCATTTTCCATTTATACTTTTCAATTTTAATTTGACGAAATCCAAGTCACTAATAATTTATAAGCCCTAACGTGTGTAAAATAAAAAAAAAATACTTAGGGCGAGATATTTAGGTCTAAACTTTGATCAAAATATGAAATAAATAAACTATATGACTATATATGACTATAAGGACAATATTATACACAGGAGTACAGGACATGCTGTCTGAGGATATACTGTCCCATTTCAAATTATGCCTTTTGCGTATACTGTATTTATCTGTATACCAAGTTATATTTCAGTATGATGTTTTAGCTTGGGGTAGTACCTATGATAATGATATCAAGCCATTAAATATCCAGTAAAATAAAAATTGTTCGTACCATATAAGTCTCGATAAAAATACTTTTGACGGATCTACTTAACTAAATTATAAAGAATTTGGCCGTACTGTAGTACCAAATAGTATACCTGTTCATTTACTCTACAAAAAAATTGCAATAACGTTTAAAACGAAAAATTTATCGGTAAGTAATCTAGGTATAATTCTACTATACTAATATTATAGAGGGGAAAGATTTGTTTGTTTGTAACGAATAAACTCACAAACTACTGAACAGATTCCAAAAATTCTGTCACCAATAGAAAGCTACATTCTTTGTGAGTGTCATAAATTTTGTCCTATAAAGTTAATAAATAATTAGTTATCATTAATAATTAAAATAAACGTGTAAATTGTATACCTAAATACGGAAGGCGGCTGGTAGGTTTCAAGGTATGCTGCAACCTAACCTTTTTTGATTTTGTGTGTGTTTTTTATTGGCGTGTAGATATGAATTGTTCCCAGAAGTAAAATTCGGCAATCTATAATATAACTAATATACGTAGGTATATTATAATTACATAATATTTATATTTATATTTTTTGTTTTATATAATCTGTGGTGTTAGTGTACGAACTCCTGAGGAGTTCTCCGGAACGGCTCGACCGATTTTTATGAAATTGTTTTGCATGTTTGGTATTTATGAGAATGAGTCGTACAGTATTTTTCACCCTCCTATCCACACCAGGAGAGATGCTCAAATTTGGGATTTTGAGATTTACGGTGGACATTTTTGTTTATAAATGATTGCTATTGGCTATAGAAGAAATAAATAAATATTAATAAATTAGTATTGGTAGGTACTTTTTATTTGGTTGCCATTGGTTAATAGGGTAGATCAGGTGCAAGCATAATGCATCAAATCAAATTTTAGTATATTGCCTACTATTGATATGTTTGTCGCATATTGTTCGCGATTCGACGTAGATGGATTGCCTACCGGGCAGGCTGAGTTGCATCCAAAAGGAGTTGAACAATCGCAATTTTTTTGATCGGGATCAGCTAGTAATAATATAATAATATAATAATATAATATAATATAATATTTCAGTAAATTACACTAATATAAAGACATGGGCCAGAGATTCATTGACTATTTAAGAACTTCTATTTTCAACTCAATACCGTTCAATATAAAAAATATATAATATCTAACAATAAAACTTATCCCGAAATAACTGTTTTTAATTGGCTTCTAAAAAACCAAGCATTCTAGCGGTTTCTTCTACCTCTGTATATTTTCCTATTAATTTATCCTCTTGTATTTTAATTTTAAGTAATTTATAAATGTTATAATTCCCTTTTCTCTTTATACTGTACATGTATATTGTATATGTATTACTAATAATTTACAATATGTATATTACCAATAAAAGCTCTGCTTAAAGTAAGTAAATATAACAATAAACTTGTTTCATTCAATAAAAAATATAATTTTTTTTTTGTAAACTTTTAAAATTATTACCAAATTAGTAAAAATCACCACCACAAATTATTTTTTAGTATAAAATTCATAGAGCTTTAAATATTAATACCTTAACTCTGAACAATGTTAATACAAGGTTCCTCATAAGTTTTTCTTACAAGAAAAAATAATAAAAAAATCGTCGAGCGCATTTCCACAACTATTTTTTTATGATCGTCGGAAGTTAAAATTTTGACTTCGTGTTATATTCAAGTGTAAGTTAACGATTTTTAAGCAAATTGGATTAGTTTTTTGTTGTAACATAAAAAGTATCAATCGTAGAAACTTGATAGGTATACATTTCACAGTAGTTCATTAAATTACCATTTTCTATAAGACTATAACTCAATGAAATTATGTTTTTAAAAAATAATATTCGTCGGGACTTGAAACTTTTACGTATATTATTATATTATTTTATCACACAATAATAACATTTTCAAAATATTTAGATTAATTTTAATCTATTGCTTATTTATACCTAATCACAGAATCACACCGTTATTGACTCGACAGTTAATAACAATGATGTATGATATAAATATATACTATAATAATAATTAAACTCTAATAATAAAATAAATACAAAGTTTTCGGCAAAAATTAATTCAACCTACCGTTTTGCAAATAGTTTCCTAAATATATTACTATATAATAGCAATATAAATAAACCTATCATACAATTTACATAACAATATATTATAGACTGTAGTCTGATAATGATTTATCATTAAATTCAAATTTAACGCTTTAATTTTTTTAGTTTTTTAGTTTTAGTTAAATCGTCTTTTTTAGTTTTAGTTTTATCGGTAGATAGATTTTAAATTTTTAACATTTGTACATCAGATATCATTGTGTTATAGTAGGTATAGTAAGATTACTGGGTTTTAAATCTAACAGCTTATACAATAACCAATTTTACATATATACAATAAATATTATCTTACACATAACAATTATTCAATTATACAAAATAAATTATATTAACAATAATAAGTAAAGTTAAATTAGCTAATTTAAAACGTCTTGAGGACGACCACGTTGGAGTCTGCGTCTGTTAGGATGGGTATTGTTAGCCCGAAATGCTGTGGACCGTTTGCTTTGTGTGAATTACTGAAGAAGTTTATCGATAGGTCTTTGATGTAGTTTTTGATATTGTTGGTATTTAGAAGTCTGTGTGCAGTGCATCATTTCGAACAATCCCTGGATCATTTGAAATCACACGTACGACTTTGGATTGCAGGACTTGTATTTAACTTATGCGTGTTGTAACTTGACAATGTAGCACATTGACCCCAGACCGCATATAGTACAGGACCAATAATTTGTTCATAAACACTTCCAGCTCAGCGAAGTTTGACAATTAATCTGTGAATATAATATTTTTAAGCGTTGTTATTCTAGCTGTAATTTGGAAGATATGTGGAGGATTCCAGGTAAGTTTTTTTATCTAATACAACGCCATAAGATATTTAATATTATGAGACCATGCTGTATTTTGTCCGTTGAGCTGTTTAGCGAATTATAACACTTTTATTACAGCGACTCTGGGCTCAATCAATGACTATCTACAATATTGGCATCTATACTGTACACCAGAACAGTTACCTACTTGCTTCCTTTTTTTAAAATCTAGTTTAAAAAAAAAAAAATGTCAGAAACCTATATTATATTATATACTATATACTATATACTACATACATGTAGGTACGGTAGATTATTGGTATATGTATACGGTACATTATAAAAGTTAATGTCAATTTCATTTGGGAATTGCAATTCGATGGCGAATTGAAATAGAATATTTATTTATTTTGTACTTTCGAATCAATAAACTACCTACATATTCGTTCTTTTTATTAGATTTACTTTATGGCTTTATGTGATATCATCTTCGAAGCCAGGTAAACATTCTCAAAAAAAAATTGTATCATGTATTTTATTATAATATATTAATAAGTATATA